>JAOXJP010123644.1:0-13784 GCA_025762735.1 Platanus orientalis | reverse complement strand
CCACCTCCCTTGTGTGCCATTGAGTGGCTCACAAGGGGGAATCAACTCAGTTTTTGGGATGTCTCATCACCTCCAAAAAGTGAATTGATTCCCCCCCTTGTGTAGCCATTGAGTGGCTCACAAGGGGGTGGCGTAGAGGATATCAGCCTGTTTCTCCTTGCATACTCAGAACTTTCCAAATTTAGTAAAGATGAGACCTTAGAAAGTAAGATGAACCATGGCTTTGGTTTTGACGAGGCAAAACGACAAGACGGAAGCCAGTTTTGCCTTGGTCCGGCTTTAAGAATGAGAGGGGATCCTTTTTACAATTTGAAATTTAAGATGGATTAAACCCACCTGACTATTTTATATTCCCTTGGAATAGTACAAGGCTGAATTCTACGATAATCACTTCTTGTTACTCGTCTCAAGCACCTACCATTGGATTTTTTTATCAAGTCATTGCTTAATGTGAATTTCCCCTTGCCCCTTTTTTAGGAACAAGTATCTCTAGGCAACATTCTTGCATTTTGAACCTTAAAGAAGATTTTTCTTACTTTGTGGAATCACTATAGCTTCTGAGAATGTAATTTTTTAATATTTCAAGTACAGAATTGTGGTGCATCTTGTTTTTCTTGTATCTTTTTGCAAAAAATCTTTCAGTATTCCATCTCAGCATACGACAAACCTATCAGCCAATTACCCTCTATCTTCTAGCGAGATGCAACTGACATCTTCACCTCACCTCTGACATTGAGCATAGTCGAGAGGGTGATCCTGGGATAATGATTCGTCTTTCATCTTAGTAGGATGGATGATCTCATCGTCCCTTACCTTGATATTGGATATATTCCATAGCAAAAAAGAAGTGGTCTTAGAGATAGCCAGCTGGTGTTAGGATTTCTGAAGAACAGCGAAGAAGCCTTCACAATTTGAGTTCAGTGACATTGCATTCCGCCTCAGCATACGAGAAACCTATCAGCCAATAACCCTTTATCTTCTAGTAGGATGCGACCGACATCTTCACCTCACCTCTGACATGGAACTTAGTCGAGGGGGGTGATCCTAGGATAAGGATTCAACATTCATCCTAGCAGGATGGATGGTCTCATCATCCCTTACCTTGATATTGGATACATTCCATGGTCACAAGGAAGTGGTTCTAGAGATAGCCAGCTGGTGTTAGGATTTCTGAAGAATAGTGAAGAAGCCTTCACAGTTTGAGTTCAGAGACATTGCATTCCACCTCAGCATACGAGAAACCTATTGGCCAATAACCCTCTTTCTTCTAGCGGGATGGGACCAACATCTTCACATCACCTTCGACACAGAGCTTAGTCGAGGGGGTGATCCTAAGATAAAGATTCGTCCTTCATCTTAGCAGGATGGATGGTCTCATTGTTAGGATTTATGAAGAATAGCAAAGAAGCATTCACAGTTTGAGTTTAGAGACATTGCATTCCACCTCAGCATACGAGAAACCTATCGGCCAATAACCCTCTATCTTCTAGTGAGATGGGACTAACATCTTCACCTCACCTCTGACATGAAGCTTAGTCGAGGGGGTGATCCTAGGATAAGGATTTGTCCTCATCCTAGCAGGATGGATGGTTTCATCGTCCTTTACCTTGACATTGGATACATTATATGGTCAAAAGGAAGTAGTCCTAGAAATAGCCAGTTGGTGTTAGGATTTCTGAATAACAGCGAATAAGCCTTCACAATTTAAGTTTAGAGACATTGCATTCCACATCAGTATACAAGAAACCTATTGGCCAATAACCCTCTATCTTCTAATACGATGGAACCGACATCTTCACCTCACCTCTGACATGAAGCTTAGTCGAGGGGGTGATCCTAGGATAAGGATTTGTCCTTCATTTTAGTATGATGGATGGTTTCATCGTCCCTTACCTTGATATTGCATACATTCCATAGTCAAAAGGAAATGGTCCTAGAGATAATCGGCTGGTGTTAAGATTTATGAAGAACTGTAAAGAAGCCTTCACCCTTCTACCTCGAGTCCTTATCTTTCAGAGAATGCATATGAGGTAAATTACAATTATACAAAGGTACGCTTTTTTTTGTGGGTGTGGCTGAACCTCTTACACTGATTGCACTTTTAGATGTTAGATATCACTGTACATAGTTTATGCTTGTGTGGTCTAGGAGTGATACAATATTTATTCTTTGTTTTGGCCGTTCACATTTTATACTCTTGCGGGCCAGGAGTGTTATAAGATTTCTCTTATTTCAGCTGTTCACAATTTATACTCTTACAGGCCAGGAGTGTTACAAGATTTCTCTTCTTTGGGCCGTACACAGTTTATACTCTTGCGGGCCAAGAGTAGTACATGATTCTTATTTGTTTGGTTTTTCCATACACAATTTATACTCATGCAGACCAGGAGTGGTACAAGATTTTCTTTTGTTTGGTTTCGTCGTACACAGTTTATACTCATGCAGGCTAGGATTTCTTTTTTTTTCTTTATACCCATACGAAGTTTATGCTCATGCCAACCAGGAGTGGTATAGGATTTCTTTTTTTGTTTGAGTCATACACAATTTATACTCTTACGAGCCAGGAATAGTACAAGATTTTAGGGATAGTATCTTTTGAGAAACTTCTCATTGATGGGGCCGATACGCATCTCTTTTGGTGTGATGAGGAAATATTCACCATTGGAATAAACTTCTCTTACCACATGTGATCTGTCCCATTTCAGATCAAACTTCTTTCCTGAACGGTGAGACAAGGTGATGGGTCCCCGAACTGTAAGCACCAAGTCTCCAACTTGAAAAGACCTAGGTCTAACTTTCTTGTTGAATGCACGAGGGAGGTGAGCCTGGTAGCATTCCAGTCTTTGTTGTGCTTCCAACCTCTTTTCATCTAGTGCTTCGAGTTCTGTAAGCCGCAGTCTTGCATTCTCATTATCTGTAAGCCCTTCTTGGATAGCGATCCATAATGATGAGATTTGACGTTCTAAGAGAATAACAGCTTCTACACCATATACCAGGGCGTATGGCATAGAATGGGTAGGAGTTTGAAATGATATACGGTATGCCCATAACGCTTTGCCAATTCGTTCATGCCAATCTTTTTTCGACTTTGACACAGTCTTTTCGAGCAGTTTGCAGAGAGTCTTGTTGAACGCTTCAGCAAGTCTATTGGTAGGGGCATTATACATGGTAGAAAATCATTGTTTTATCCCAAACTTTTCATAGAATTGGTCCATCAAGCTGTTCTTGAATGGCTTTCCGTTATCTGTGACAATGTATCGCAGGATTTCATAGCAGAAGACAATGTGGTTCTTAATGAATTATACCACAGTCTCTTTCTTTACCTTCTTAAGGGGGACAGCTTCAGCCCACTTTGAGAAATAGTCTGTTACAGCCAAGATGTAGAGGTGTTGTTTTGACGACTTTGGGAGTGGACCAATTACATTGAGCCCCCACCTGTCAAACGGCCATGAGGTGACCATAAGGTGTAATGCTTCCGGAGGTTGACGAATGTAATCTCCATGGAATTGACATGCTTAACATCATTTCGCATATTCCATCGAATTTTTCACCATCATTGGCCAGTAAAACCCCATCATCTTCAATTGGTCATGAAGTTTTGATCCAGATTGATGTGTTCCACACACTCCTGAATGTGCATCCTCAAGAGCTCTTTAAACTTCATCGTTTCCAAGACATCTCATGAAAATGTTATTGAAAGAACAACGATAAAGTTGACCATTAAAGTATAAAAATTTGGGCGCACGTCGCCGTATTTTGATCCTATGCTTTAAGTCATCTGGTAACTTCCCATATTGCAAGTAATCGATGAATTGATGCCTCCAATCTTCAATTTCAATTTCAAACACAGAGACAACATTACTATGTTGATGCTCATCCCCAAAGTATGCCAAAGGGGGTAGTATCCATCATCAACAAACAGGAACAATGGTTGTTTTTTCTTCAGACAAAGCTAAAGTAGCTGCGAAATTTGTTAAGGCATCCGCTTGTTTATTCTCACTTCTTGGCACATGCCCTATGATGATGTCTTCAAATTGTTCCAAAAGTTGACAAGCATAACCATGGTATGGAGTCAAGTCTGGCTTTCGTACACATACTCTATTAAGAGTTGATTTATAATAAGTTGAGAATCTTTATATACATTAAGTTGGTGAAGTTGCAACTCTAAGGCCATCTTCAACCCGATGATGAGTGCTTGGTATTCAACCACATTATTTGAGCACAATTGCGTTAAAGCAAAGGAGAAAGATAATACTTCTCCCTATGGGGTGACGAACACCACTCATGCCCCCACTCTGTCTCTATGTGTAACACCATCGAAGAACATTTTCCATACCAATGGAATATCTAAGTAAAAGACTTCTTCATCAAGCAAGTCTTCAGATAATTCCCACTTTGTTGGGATTGGATGATCAATAAGAAAATCTGCCAAAGCTTGTCCTTTCATTGTCTTTTGAGGCACATAAACGATCTCGAATTATGATAAGAGAAGAGCCCATTTAGCCAATCTTTCAGATAGTACTGGTCTTCTCATGATGTACTTGAGGGGATCATCACGTGAGATGAGCCAAACAGTATGTGCCAACATATAGTCCGGAGCTTCTTTGTAGCAAAGATGAGAGCAAGACATGTCTTCCCAATGGGCGAGTAGCTTAACTCTGCTTCTACTAGAGTCCGACTTAAGTAGTACAGAGCATTTTTTTCCTTCATCATTGGTTTGTGCAAGGAGTGCCCCCAACGACTGCTCTTATGATGCGATGTAAAGAATTAATGGACTTCCTAGAATTGGTGCAGCTAAGACTGGTGGCTTAAGGAGATACTCTTTTATTTTCTTTAAAGCATTCCTACAAGCATCATCCCACACGAAGGGTGTGTCTTTCTTCATCAACCAATTAAAGGGTTGACAGTGGCCTGTCAAGTTTGAAATGAACCTTCGGATGTAAGCAAGTCTTCCTTGTAGTCTTTTCAACTAGTGTACATCTTTAGGCTCTGGCATATTTTGGATGACTTTAATTTTTGATTGGTTGATTTCGATGCCACGATGTCAAACTATGAAGCCAAGGAACTTTCCTGAAGTAACTCCAAATGCGCACTTTAATGGATTCATCTTTAGTTGATATCTTCATAATTGATTAAAGATGTCACGCAAATATTTTAACTAGTTTTCCCTCTTTCTGGACTTTATAACCAAGTCATCCACGTAACATTCAATGACGTTGTGAAGCATATCATCAAAGATTTTTTGCATAGCGCATTGATAAGCACTCCAGCATTCTTCAAGTCGAAAGGCATAACGCGGTAGCAGTATATCCTTTTTGGAGTGTGAAACACAGTTAACTCTTCATCCTTGGGTGACATTCGAATTTGATTGTAACCTGATGAGCCATCCATAAAAGACAACACTTCATGATCTGTAGTGACATCAACCATGAATTCAGTGATGGGAAGGGGAAAATCATCTTTGGGTATTTTACTTTTCGGATGAAGCTTGCTTCAATCAACTTATTAACTTCAACCTCAATTTGTGTGAGCAACTCAGGTAGAAAGTGGCATTGTTCCTGTTTGATAGGCCATACACCATGCTTGATAGCGAGATTGTGAACTGCCACTTTGGGATCAAGTCCAGGTATTTCTTTATAACTCTAAACAAAGACATCTTTATCCTCCTAGAGCAATTTAAGGTATGATGTTTCTTCTTCTGGACTTAAAGAAATACTTATATAAGTGAGTCGAGGATCCTCTTCCGTGCCAAGGTTTAACTCCTTAAGTTCATCAATGGTTGATTGCCCCCTCTTTGAAGACTGGAGGAGCTTCCTCAAGTTCATCATCCAATGAAAATTCTTCGACCACTTGGACTGTAATATGATTGAATGAAGCGATGTCTTCAAATTCCTCCTGGTGATTATCAAAATCCTGATCTTACATAGGCTCTTTTTTATCGTTAAGATTTTGGCTTGGCTGATTGGTGAAAACCACTGTGTTGCTTAACAAACAAAGTTTCTCCTAGAGATACTTCTAACTTCATTCTTCGTTTCATGCAAGAAAATATTGAACTTCTTGGTTCATCACCCCATTTAGTCACAATAGGATCCAACTTTTGTCAGTGCCGTCTTTAGATGTCACTTTTTGGTTTAGCATTGTGAGACTGCGGACCAAGGCGTGAGAGTGCAAACCTTTTCAGTAGCCAAGTTTGCTGATTAGACATGGCCACTTGCCCCCCCTAATCGATAAAAAACTAAAGTGCGTGAAGTTGCATTACCAATCCGATAAAAAACAGAAGAGCAGTATGGCGCTGACTTCTTTTCCTTTTGTTCATCAACAACCTCAACAGTAATGTGATAAGTGAATGCTTTCTTCCTACCGGAAATGCGAATAGGCTTAGGGGGAGTGGACCCAATACCAATTCTTGATGGGAGCACTTTCTCTCTTGCCATTCGCAACTTGCATTGTGTTGCGGTCAATCCATGTATTACATCACTAGTTTGTGTAGAAAAAAATTCAGCCAGTTGTTGTAGCTCTCTTTTTACGTATTCGGCATTCTAAAAAAGCTTGCACATAATGAGATCATACCACCCCTCCGATCGTCGCTCAATTACAGAAGAATTTACCTTGTCAGTTCATAATGTAGCTGGTACTGACATGGATGCCTTCACAAACCCTTCAAGAGATGGTTTAGAGATCACTGTATTTGAAATGGCACGAGTTGAAAGAACTAACACTTCTTACAATGTCTTAAGGTTAACACTTGAAAGAGGAGATTTTTCTTTGTTGCCTCAAATAATGAATCACCCTCTTTTTATCGTGATTTTGGTACATAGCGCAAGATTGGAGTAGTCCTTGTTCTTGTAGGAAGTGTCATCTTTGATGTAGACTTACCAATTTCTTGAGCACCTTGATGTTTTTCAGTAGGGAATGACCCACTTGCAGAATCTTGAACTTCTTTCCCTTTGTGAGTTTTATTGGAAATGGGGATGGATACGGGTTATGCTTCTGAAATAACTTCATCCTCTAAGTAAAATTTTGCGTCTACGAAATATGCTCTGGCCTTAGTGAATGGTTGACTTTCAGCTACAAGACACTTTTGCATTCCGTCTTGATAATATTTAAAGCACTGATGCAAGGTAGAAGGCACTAGCCCTGTTTCATGTAACCACGGGCGACCAAGGAGAAGATGATATGAGGTTTTACAGTCAATCACATAGAAAAGTTTGTTTGACTTCAAGTCTCCAATGATGAGTTTAAGTTGGATCATACCGATTGCTCATTGTCCACCTTGGTTGAAGCCTTGAATCATCAGCTTGCTGTGAGCCAGTTCATCTGTGGAGATGCCTATTTGCTTCATTATACGAATTGGCATTAGGTTCACTGCAGATCCAAAATCAAGCAAGATGCGTCAAATTTTATGCTCAAGGATGTACCCTATAACATATAAGGGCCTGTTGTGTGGGTGAAAACCAAGTTGCAAATCTTTATATATGAAGGTGATTGTAGGCATACAAGAAGTATTCGGCTCTATCTTACTACTAGTGGAAAAACTTTTTTCTTCTGCACCTGAGTTTTCTTTTAAGTGTTTTAGAAGATTATCACCTGAAATTTGTTCTTCATTGTCTGAGGAAGCAGAGTCTGCATCAGACACATCCTCAACATTATCCTCAGATGTCTCACCTTCATGGATTACATAACAAGAGATAACATAAATCTCTACATATTCTTTTTATAGAAATTTCGTTGGCATGAACTCTAAAAGAGTCACTTGCGAGGAGACTGCTAGAGAATGTCTTCAGGGTTGGCAGGTGGAACCTTTTGTGTTTGACTATTTCTTGCTCCTTTCTTCTTCTTCTTTGTTCCAGCATTGAGCTTATTTTTCCTTCAGTGTCGCCTTGGCCTTGGACAAGGTGGAGTTTGAAGGTGTTGAGTTATCCACTTACGTCGGGTAACTACAGTCCAACCTTTATCATCAAAAGGTGTTCCTTCAACTTTGGAATGTAGATCTTCAACCAAGGGAGCCTGTTGCTCTTGTCTTGGTGAAAGACACAAAATCTGCCCCCAATTGGATGAAGACTCTATGATGGGGCTGATAGTGATGGAGTCCAATGACCCAAATGTAAGTTGATGTAGTGGCGAGAACACCTTTGTATCTTGTGGAGGCGACACCGACATCATGTATGAGTTTGATACAGTAGTGGGACTAAATGAGCCGAAAGTGATTGTTATCATGTTGGTAGTTGCTACATTTTCTATAGAGTCAATCTCAATATTTCCTTGTCGTGTCAAGTCTATAATATTTTCTTTTAGGACGAAGCACTTCTCAATCGGGTGACTATCATAACCTCCTTGCCTTTGGAGGGTTTTACCTCTCTCTTGAATTTCTTCTTCTCTTTTTCTTTTTAGGCATCTCCCAACCTGGGATCTCCATGGGCAGCAATGTTGAGCTCCATATCATGGGCTTTGATATCCAACTCCCCAAAAGTATGGGGCTTTATCCCTCTAAGGATATAGTGTAAACCCCAATGCATTCCTTGGATGCACGTGTCGATCGCAGAAGCTTCAGACAGTCTATCCTTGCAATTAAGAGCGAGGTTTCTCCAGTGATCGATGTAGTATGTGACTGGTTCATCTTTCTTCTGTCGCACAGCAGCAATTTCTACCATGCTCACTATCTGATAGGTGTTGTAGAAGTGATTAAGAAACTCTCGTTCCAATTGATCCCAACTGTCAATGGAACCACCTTCATGGTCAGTGTATCAGTCAAAAGCATTACCATAAAGGGAATGGATAAAATGCTTCACCATTTGATCTCCAAAAGTCCCGGCATTGTTGCATGTTTCGATAAAATGAGCCACGTGTTGTTTGGGTCTACCCTTTCCATCCAACTGTTGGAACTTAGGAGGTTGATACCCTGTTGGCATGCACATAACCTCAATATGCTGGGTGTAGGGCTTGGTATACACCAGGCATGACTAGGTTGGGCCTCCATATTGAGCACGAATCGTGTCTACAATCATATTCTGTAGTTATTGTACAAAGAGGGATCTGACAGAAGCTTGGTTTATTTCTCGGCTAAAGTGCGGTGAACTAGTTTTCTCTTGCCTTTCTTCATTGTCTAGCTCCACCTGTAGAGTGAATCCCGGAGGATGAGAAGGACCATGGCTTGATCCAGTTTGATTTTGTTGTTTTAGCATGTTCATCAAGTTAGTAATTTGAAGATCTTTCTCTTCCACTATCTTTGTCAGTTTGGCAATAACTGTAGTCATCTGAGCAAGTTGCTCCTCAATTGTTGCCACTCCTATCATCATTGCAGGCATAGCAACAGAGTGTGATTGAGAACTTGTATAAATAGTTTCTCGGGATGGAGATCCGAAATGGGATCCAAACCTAGATCCAGTGCTGGAATGAGCGTTTGACAGCCAGAAGCTAACATCTTCACTTACTTTAGGTGAGGGCGATACCACCTTAACTGGCAGAATCTTCTCTTGACTGGATGTCTCATGAGATGAGCTCTTCTTGGTAGAGCGCTTCTTCCCATGATAGTTGAGTGGCTCAACCAAGTAAGAGGTTCCGGTCTTTGTCTTGTTGTGGGTCACAAGGGGCTCATGATTAGCTTTAGAGACTGTGGTGGAGGAGCCAGAGCTACCAAAGGCTTTCTTCTTACCTCCAATAACCAACGTCAGCTACAACAGCAGATCTCTTATTTGACGCCATCGAGTCTTGTGTGTAGAGGTTGAATGTCAACTTGAGATATGAGAGGAAAGAGTGTCCCACTAGGCGTGCTAGAAATTTGTTGACACAAATTTCATGCGTAAATCCCTAACATGAAATAAATGTAACAAATTCAATAAATGAATATATTTAATAAATGAATGGAACACAACTCTTTGATTTTTACACTCTTTTACCAAAAGAGTAAACCTCTGATTCTTTGTCAACGGAGTCCACGGGCCTAACGGCGTATGTCTTGGATCTGAGTGTTGGTGTGCTTGATTGTGGGCGAATAAGCTTCTTCTCGGGGCTTCACGCTTGATCTGAAAAAGAAAGAAACACCGTGAATCTCGCTCTTAAGATTGGATTTGTGGCGTGTTTCTAAGATGCAAGGATCTTATTCTCTCTAGCAACGAACTGTGGTTGATGGAGAGAGTGAAAATTATGTCTTGAGTCTTGAAGCCTTTAGAGAGCTCTGGAGATGCTTTGGGAGTCTTCTTCTCTCCAAAGGTTCTTGCTTGAAGTCTTTTATCCAAAGGGTCCCTTCTTCATGTTAGAGGGGGGTATTTATAGACTTAGGGTTAGAATCTTGTCAAATCCTTGATTGGGTGTTGATTGGATGCTCTTACCCCTTTTAGTCTAAAAGAATAATTGCACCTTCCTTGTTTAGAGAAAAGAGCAACTTATGGAATTATTTGTATTCCATGAGCAGCATTAACTTTTCTTTTTTTCCCAAGAGAATCTAGATTTGATATTATTCAAATCTCTCTCAAGTGGGTCTCATGCAAGTTGTTTGGGCTTAAGACATGTGGGCTTGGTCTTTTGTATTATTGTTTGAAACCCGGACTAGGTCCAAATGGACTTGTCCCTTCAATTGGGATTAATTTGTAAATTTGAAGCCCATGCATGACTTTTGAGTATTTAATGTGTATTTGTGAGGGTGTTAGCCCTTATTTGTAATTTGTACAAATTTTAGGTGTCTACACATGGATTGTTGGCCATAGTGGGAGTTTGTCTCGAAGGAAAAGAAATTTTGGTACGCCTGAGAGTGGTCAAGTTTTCATTCACGAAGAAACCTGGTGTGAAACATTTCAAAAAATAGGAAGAAAACCAAACTTAGTCTAGAAGAATAACCCTAAAACTAAAAGAAAGAAAAAATAAAGGAAAATAACGAAAGCCTAGAAGAAGTTGAAGCAACTTACCAGAATTGAGGAAAGACCTCGAACCAAAGACTGAAAACGATGTCGAGCAGAGGTTGAGAACTCCGAAAAATGCAAACTAGCGCCGAAGAAGATGAACGAGAATACAGAGCTAGAAGAGACGAACTAGGGAATGGAAAAGAGAAACTCAAAGAGGTTAATGGAGGGCTTCCCACTTAAATCTATTTATAAAATGCTCCTTTCATCCTAGTCAGTTGTTAAAAGAGAAAACATTGATCTTAACTGTCTGATGTAGACACATCTGGGTAGTTATGATGAGTGAAGACGAGGACATAACCATTGCCGTACAGGTGATACAATAAATGCACCCCTCTACTTCCTACGAAAAGTAATTGTGGAATACCAAAAGGCATCGACATCTCCCTTTTGTCGAGTTACGATCCAAATTCCCTTCATCGGATCGACAACAAATTCGGGAATGGGGGCAACTAATAGGTAGGTCAATCAGTTCAACATAACAGGTCAGCTTGAATTAGACGTCCCAGTTGGTCAAGCTGAATTGAAATTCGGTGAAGTAGCTCAAAATACCAACAGAAGTCAGTCCGTATTGGCAACCTGACCAAGTTAACCAAATGAAGGTGGTTAGTAACGGTCCCAAGTAAGGTCGGGCTTGGGCCAGGCCGGGGTAGGCCCAGGGCTCGGCCTCATATAGTAATTTCGGGTTCGGGCTGGGCTCAGGTCTGAACATTTTTACAAACTTTAAGCCTAAGCCCGGTGTGGGCCTCGATTTTCGCATGACGGGTAAATCCTTTTTGAAAGAGACTTGCCTATCAAAGGAAATATCCCACGTGACTTGGAGTCGCCACCAATCTTTTTAATGATGTGACTGGACATCAGTTTTGAAAAATAAAACAAGTTTAAGTTTTGAAAAGGGTTTGAAATGTTTGAGTCCACACTTAAACTGGTTAACTCCCAAAGATTCCTAGGTAAGTTGTTTGTTTATGAGCTAGGGAAGGTGTTAGGCACCCCACCTCATTTGCTCTCGTGGTTACCTACTTTAGATCCACTATAGTCTATGGTCAATCTTTATTTATCATCTATTCATCTCACTTATTGCCCTTTATCTCATTTTATTGAGATTTAGCAAGGAATCCTCATGTCATTTCTGCCGAAATTTTGGCTGCATAACGGCTGTAATCTGGACCCCCTGGGGATGAATAGTGATCCCCATGTCACTTCTTCAATAACCTAATAGTCCACATATCAACAAAAACACTCTAAATATATCATAGATCCACCACATCATCACTGTCCACCCGACAACTCCGTATTCTTTATCATCATATGTACATGTGCATTTTAAATAAAATAGACTACTAAGTTATCGAAAATTTTACAAGTTCAACAAAGTCCAAAAAATAATAAATAAATAACTATACACAAAGCCTCTAATTAAATGAATTAAGACACTTTATGTATGTTGAGATTCCAAGATGAATCATTTACCTGCTAAGCCACAATTGTTTTGTCACCCCATAACCAAAGCCTCTAGATTTCTCTTACACATAACATTGCTTGTAGTTAGACAGATCATCTGGTGTAAATGAATTAAAATAAATCAAAGGTTAAGTTAAAGAACATACCTTATTTGTCGCTTTTCACATATCCAAAAAGCCATTAGAGGTTAGTACACAACAATACCATTCATTTTTATAGGAGAAATAAATAGAATGAGACTATGTTAAATGCAATGAAAAACAAGTTTTCTATATAGCAGACTAAATGACTATTTAAACTAAAAAAAAAGAGAATGTGGATCCTTGTAAGGTTTGTACATTGAGCAAGGAACCTGAGTTAAGAGGGTATACGACTAAAAGTAGTCAAAGAATTAACTTGTAACCAACTCTAAGTAAGCACTCATTTGACTATAAAGAAGAGGAAAAAATAAATCAATAAAATAAAAAGAAAGAATCTGCATGATGAGGAATCTAACTGCAAATTAAATGTAGAGTTGGTACAAAGGGAAACCTACTATTCTTAGGTGAGCATAACTGCAAACAACGAGCATGTGTCATGTGAGATGTTGAGGACATAAGTATGTCTCAGGCTATATCACTAACATCAGATGAAAGGATTTGAGTTGGCTAAATGGATTGGTTCTATCATACTTTGATAAATAAATAAAAAATAGCATAAAGATGCAGTCCACTTAATGAAGTGTAGTAGATATAAAATGAAAATGATGCACATAGTACAAAACAAACCAACTTCTGCAGACATACCTAAAAATCAGGGTGATACACAGATCTACATGCTTAATGAATCATTAAATCAATTTGGCATTATATTTTAGCAACACATGGAAGGAAAATTCATGTAAAGAAGTTGAAATAAGGGAAAGCTTAACATAACAATAAATAAATAAATAAATATTCAAGCACACTAGGATCCTAGCTCTAACAAATAAATTATTTTAGAATGACACTAATATTGCTGAATGCTAAAGCAATAAAATACTTTACACCCCAACCAAATAATTTTGTAGAAATTTGGATGATTCAGTCATTGTCATAAGCCTTCTTCACAAAAAGTGGTTTAAATGTACACCCTACATTCTTGATTTCATTTGAACAAAATAAATAAAATAAAGAAGGGAAAATTAGAGTCAACTAAACCTGAGCTTACAAAGATGTTAAGTAGAAATCACATTTTATTCAAGGCCTAAGGCAAAGGAATCACACATCGAGCATATATGTTGAAAGGGTCTCTCCATCAGTGCCACCAACAAACTCAACAAAGAGAACCCAGTAAAACTTTTGGATGCCAATAAACATTCTAAAAATAAGAAAGTAATCAAGTAGGCATTAAAAGAGAGATATGTTCAGTTCAACTCCTATATTAATGAAGAAGCAAAATTGAGTAAAG
>JAOXJP010123633.1:0-13785 GCA_025762735.1 Platanus orientalis | reverse complement strand
GACTGAGAGAGAGAGAGAGGGAGAGGAGAGAGGGGTAAATTATAGAGGGGGGATTTTGGGGAGGGGCAAAAATTTGAATACAAAATGGGGACTGGTGAGGATTTTTGGGGGTGGGGGTGCCAGTAGCCTCTCCCTATAATTAATATCCGAGGTACCTTAAATTTTAGGTCAAATAAAATTACTCATTTCTTTTATTTTTTATTTCTTTTATAAAGTACTTCGTCGCTAAGTCGCTCCTTGTTAAAGAGTTCCAATTTGTATTTCAAAAAAGAGAACCCTTTTCACAAACAATTCAATTTTATATATTATATGGTAATGACTTCTTTTTGTAGTAGAGAAGAAAAAAATATATGTAATAATAAGTGAAGAACTTTTTTTTATAAAGATAATAAAACGAATATATTTATCTCTGCAGATTTGGTGCACCCCCTTAACGAACACTCACTCCTCTTAAAAAAGTAAATCACTTTTCTAACGTCATGTGTCTGCTCTTGTATATGGGCAAATGTTAGGCATTTATAATGGAAGCACACCAAATCCGTGATGGATATTTATATGATAAAAAAAAATTTTTGAAGAAAAATTATTAAAGGTAAAATGCTCGAGCACTTGCCTTTTTTTTTTTTTTTTGGTAATAATGCGGATTTCTAGTGACATTTTTTTGTAACGAGATTGAAGCACCAAGACGCTGAGTGGCATGTGGGTGAAAAAAAGTGAAAAGCACCCACCAGTGGTCCACTTTTTGTGGTGGTTCACTTTTTTTACCCACGTGTCACCCGGCACCATGGTGCTTCAGTCTCGCTACAGAGAAGACGCTTCAGGAAATCCGCTCTAGATAAATGAGATGGCTAATCCATGGTCCACCTGATCGATGACCATCTCTGGACTTGCCATGCCTACTCCACGTCTGGGTCATAGGTCAGCCGTATTATTGTACCCTTCCATATGGATGATTTTACCAAAGAGCAAAGGTTGGATATTTGAGGTCTTTTCACTTTTCATGTTCCACTGAAACTACACAAAGGTAGAGACCTCTCTGAATCCCACAGAAGGGCCCTCCTTGCTTGTTTTCATGCTCATTGTATTTGTTTTTGTTCTGCCTCTTGTTGATTGGAACTTTTATTAGCAAATTTGCAATGACCCTTGTACATAGGGTCACCGACTATGTTTCCTTGTCAAGTCTCAATCCTCCACTCATATACGTAGAGAATAAGCAATCATTCACACACGTTAGAAAAAGGACATGTGTCAATACACTTTTTTTTTTTGTTCTTATTGTTGTTCTATACTATATTGTATTTGGTGATCATGCTATGACATTACCCTAGCATATTGATATGCCACTTGTAATGAAACCATCTCATTTTGGTTTGTAAAATAGCTGAGTGCATACGCATATAGGCCTTAACGAAAATGGATTGTTTCCCATTAATTACCAAATTATGAATGATAATATTTATTATTTTATTTTGTAAGTAAAATTAAGATGACTTCGTTCCTAATTATAATTAACTAATCGATAAATAAATTCATTTTAAGCCATCACCTTATGGCTTCTAATGGCATGGGTTGCAGCCAAAGACAATCTCCGTCCTTATTAATGATAGTCATAGTTCAAAAAAAAAAAAAAAGTGATAAACTAGGCAAGTGATTTGTTATCTTGGTTTTGAGAGTGAATACTATAATTGTTGATAATTGTGTCACGTAGTAGTACTAGGCCTCAAATAGTCACATAATGCTTCAATTAAATAATCTTACAAGTAGCAGTTCACTCTTTGATGTGACGGCAGATCTTGATCGATTCAAATGAATCATTGAGGACTATGGATGGGGAAAAGAAGAAAGACCCTAAGTGCTCCCTTGGCCTCCATTGGAACGGGTGGGGGATTTGGTAGCAATCTTAAAATTAGCCTTAAGAAAGAATGACATTAAGGGCTGACACATCAGCACCGAAAAAGTGAGGTTTATACATGTATAGTTTAAGCATGTGTAAGAAGATCTGTTATTCCACTGAACTATCTTGGTTGGATTTCAGTTACTGATTATTTTCTATAGGCTTTACTCCATTTTTTAATGTTTCAGCTAATATCACTCTTACAAGGTTTTTAATAAATAAATCAGTTAACTTTTCTTTTGACTGTTTACAATTTAGGCTTATCACTCAATCCCTAATCATTTGTTTCACAAAATTGGGCTTCTGATGGATGTATCTGGATTTAACATTTTATTCAATTTCAAAATCTCATTTTGACACATCTTTTACCAATAAAATTTCATTTTTGGCACACCCATTTGCATCATAATGGAATGTTGTTTCAACTCATCCATATAAGTAGCCTTTTTATTTTTTTCTAATTGTTTTTGGAAGCTAGGCCTCAACCTCATCCCCATCAAAATCCTCATCATCATCACCTCTTGTTTCCCCACTAGACTCCCTCAGTTTTCATACAACCAAGCCTTCCTTTTTTCCTGAACCTTTAAATTATTTGCATCACACAATTGTTAGTTCATCATATTCATAACTTCTCTAAGTGCCTACATGCACCCTTTACATGGACAAGGTGTTTCTTAAGCCTATTCACACCACTGAATACTCTTTATAACAATGTTTGCATCACTTTATTTTTACTACCTAATAGCACCACATCAAACTTTTATCCAATGTCTTCCACAGCTCCGCTGAAGTCTTATCCTTGCGACTCCCACAAAACACAAAAAATAAAAATAACACTACTAAAACAGAGTAAAATAATTGTGATTCATGTAATCATGTAATTGTTGAGTACTAACTATAGTACTATCCTCATGAGCCAAGCTCAACTTAAGGCTCGGGCCCGGCTCATTGACAGCCCTATTTGTTGGTGAGAGTAAAGGGGTAATATAGAAAATTTAACTGCTCAGCCTTCTATGAAGTTTTAAGTCCATCATATAGGAAGCAACTAACTCATTTTTCCTAAATAAATCAGATTTTATAAACAATTTAAATCGTATTTATGTTATTGGACTTCAAATTTTTCCTAAATAAATCAGATTTTATAAACAATTTAAATCGTATCTATGTTATTCATGTCTACATGTTGATGCTATGATTCAACAAACCATAATTTTGTTTTTTTTTTATGATTAGCATTCAAGTCCAATTTCAAGGGAAAACCTAGTGTACCACTAAAGCTCTTTTATTCTCGAAGGCGGAAAATGGATGGGGACTGCATGAGAGAAATGCAAAGCCAAAAAATAAACTTAAAGAGGATAAAGAAAAAGAAAAAATACTCTACTTCTTACAAACATGGAACCCATAACCTTAAAACTCCCCTTGAGAAGGTAAAATTAACATTAAGTCCAATTTCAAAGTAAAATTTAGCAAATGCCACTAAAACTCTTTTATTCTTTAAGGCAGAAAATGGGTGGAAAGTGCTAGAGAGAAATGTAAAGCCTATATTCAAAATATGACAAAAAGAAGGGAGGGAGGGAGGGAGGGAGAATAAGAACCTTGATTAGAACTACACACTTTCACGAATAAAAAAAAATCAACAATTAAAATCAGTGGTGCTTCATTAAAAAGAACTTAGAGCAAAATATATATAGTCTCAGGCATGTTTGCGGATGAAAAGAGTTTTTCAAACCAAATTAAAGAGTGAGGATAGTTTTAAGTAACAATTTAACTCCCTCAATAAATGTAAAGAAAATATAACATGAATAGCCATCCAAAATTGTCATCTTTCATTCAAAATCCACCATTTGTTTCAAAAATTAAATATGATTCATTAAGATGAGCAACCTACAATGTAAAAACAACCGTAACACTAAAAAGAATTAATATATCTTGTTAAAGGAGAAGAACAAAAGTTTTGACCACCCAAAACAAAGACCAATGGGAATTGTCTTGTTGCTATCATCTTTGTGTTTGGCCCATCCATAAGGTGTTCCCTCAGGATTTTGTACAAATAAGGCATGAACGAAGAAGAAAAAGTGTGGATGGCGTCAAGGGCAGACACATCAATGTTTAAAAGTGAAAAGCGTGCCCAAAAAGTGTAAATCACTTTTCCAGTGCTGATGTATTCACCTCTGATGCCATCCACACCTTTTTTGTTCATGCCTTATTCATACATAATCCCAGCTGTAAAGTGTTTAATCGATATATAATTAAATGAAGTTTAAAGGTAGCTAAATTTCAACAAAAGAGAATGAAAGTTCCATAAAGAAAAATAAATATTTCACAACTAAAAATGAAATTAATTAAAAAGTGGCATCGTGATCTAAACAGACATTTAAACAAAAGATATTTATTTAAAAGTGACAAAAAAACATCAGACTTGCCGACTAATTGGTGCTCCACCATAGGCAACAACAACCCTAACACCGGTTTAATAAGAAATTGTTTTGGCCTCGTGTATATGCAAAAACATATATCGTCAAAACAATATAAAAACTTTCCAACAACAATCTCTTAGCGTCGAATTTCAAAAGCCAAATAGTTGCATCATCCTGACAAACACACATGGCAAGACAACTCCCTGATTGAGAAGAGTATAAGTGTATATAAGATTCACACAATAAAATTACATATGAAAGAAGAAGTTTAGGTCTATTGTTGGTAATTGTTTCATTGATAATACAAACAAAAAATTCAAGCAACTCCATTTACAACCACATAAAAACAAAATAAATGAAATATTAAAACATATATCAATTAATTAATTAAATTTCAGCAAGAAGGGAAACTCAACGCTGATTAAATTACAACCCGAGCCTAGCCCGAAGTGTAATACTTGAGCCCGAGCCCAAACTCAACCCAACACAATCTACCCAAACCCAGCTCGATTTAATAAGTTGGGCTTTGGGCTGAGTTTAGGCCAGCCCGAAGTTACAACCTAATGTACTTTTTGTGTCTAAAAACTGAACCTTAAGAATTCTCTTAATTCTTCGTTCTTCATCTCTCTCTCCGGTTAAATTATTGTTATTGCCACCATCTTTAGCAAGATGCCGACATCCATGTGAGTCATTGTTCTCGACTCATCCGTCTTAAATACTCGTAGATGACTCCATGTGACTAACTGATTGAGCTTGTATGGCTGTTGCATGAAGTCTATTTTTTCCGTTAGTTTTTTTTTTTTTTAATACAATAGCTATTTTGTTACAAGATATCTTTGGATAGAAAGTAAAGGGGTCTCATGAGGAGAAGACCCCATATCGCAAAAGCATGGATTGTTGTGTAACTTGTGTTCGTCTGTCTTTTAACATCCAACATAATGACATAATCAAAAAAAGACTTCATAAAAAACAAGCAATGCTCATAAGAGTTCTAATACATCAAGGTCATAGATGAGGTTCTTGTCAATGACTGCAGAATCTCATTCTAACACCATCGACTATAGACTAAGTGGACAAGTAAAGGCAAGACTTCAATTTCCTCTCTGAAGGGATAAGAGGAGTGCTAGCCTTCAACGTTAGCACCTAGAAAGTTGTTATCTTCAACTCCAATAGCAGTGCCCACATTAGAATAACAAGGATTGACAAAAGTGCCATTGAAATTTACCTTTAAAAACTATTGGGTAGGGAGGAGAAGATAAAAAACTAAAGGTGGCAACACGATTTGGCGGTCCTAGGGGCTAGTCGATCACGCTTGCGGAATGAAGAAAAGAGGCTGATATCTTATGAATCAGGGTGGTTATTAGGGTTTTAATATACACCGTTGGATAACATTTAATCCAACAGTGTATACTTATTTTAGGTTAGGTTTAGTTCGGACCGTGTATAGGCTTCAATGATATATGTCCTTTGGGTCGGGCCAGGCCGGGTCTCGGGCTATAATTTGTTGTAACTGAGCCTAACCCGAAAATCACATCGAGCTTGAAGTTTGGGTTCAAACTCAGTCTAGCCTGAAGTTCAACTTGCCTATTCTTTGGGTTGGATAAGTCGGTCTTTAGGCCAACTGACCTAGTTGACAACCCTATTTTTTAAGGAGAGAATTTCCAAATCTCATTCATAATTGGTTATGCTTTTCTTTTTGCCAATAGAAGAAACTAGCATATAGATTGAGTGGTATAATTAATTATCATAACTCATGTCCATCGGTTTATATGGTAAAGAATGTTTTTTTTTACTTCTTTTGATAAGTTACATTTGAGATTGTATAAATAAAGCTATTGGAAAGAGGAAACCACATTATGTGAAGAAATAGGGAAGAGAATCTGTAACCATGTTTGCTACTTCCCCAAATGCAAAACTAAATTCAAAACCATTTAGTAAATGATATAAGACCCAATGCTCGTGTTTCCCCAAAAAGAAAATGATATACATATGTAAAACACAATCTTTGAAGCAAAAGGCAAACAAATAATGCTATATAACATAAAAAAGTAAAGATTAAAAAACCTTTGTTGCCATTAAAAAACCCCCTTTTTTCAATTTTACATTTGAAATCTAAATAACCACAAATCCAAACAAAGGAAAAAGGGGGGGGGGGTACACTCGTCATAATCTGCATCATAAAAGTCCAACCAATGATCGAAAAATATTTAAAAAAACAAAGTAAAAAATCTTTAATGTTCTTTGATAACTGGAAAAAAATAAAAAAGAAGAAGACGAAAACAATGAAAATATGTAGAAATCAAAGCTTTATCTCCAAACTTAATGATAGAACCCAATTTCAGCTACTCTATATTAGCCATAAACATTCAAAAACATAAATACCTATATTCCAAGCCTGTCCAAAACTTTTCTAAACGCATAGCCATAGCAACCGAATATATGTAGGCACCCTTCCACTTAACAAAAAAATACAAAATCATAAACAAATAGGAGAAAGAGTGTCATACCCGCCCCCCCCCAAAAAAAAAAAAAAAAAAAAAAGAGTAGATGATGTCTTGAATTTATCATAAAAAGAAAAGAAAAGAAATTACAGATTCTACTAGGAAGAAACAAGGTTTCATCGCATGAGATAGTGCATTTTTGAATGGAGCACTTGCCGCCTGGTTTAAAATATTTATAAGATTACCTAAAGGGATCATCGCTGATTCACTGGAGCCTACATCGAAATCACTTTCAGCAATCACTTGAAAGAATTTGTAGATTAGAGTTTCACATCATTTATTGTTTACATTAGAAAAATATAAAAGCATTAAACTATAATCTAAAAAATATAGAGAATAGATAAAAGGAGGGTTAGGGTCTTGGGGGGTAGGAGAGGGCGGAGTGAAGAGAACCATTCCTAGATGGAAACGGAGACAAAAACGGGTATGGTATGAGAGGCTGAGTTGAGAGAGGGGAAGCTCCTTTATCGCAGGGAAAAGTCTGGAAGGTAAGAGAAAATAATAATAGAGAATAAATACTTTAGGAATAAGATTTTACATAAAGTATTAATAATAAAATAAGACACGTGTAAGAAGGGAAAAAAAAAAGAAAAAAAGAAAAAAAGAAAAAGTACTATAGCATTACCCCTTTACTTTCTATAGATATTAGCAAATGAACCTGTGCGAGTACAAGTGAGTGATGTATTAAAACAAATCGAAATCAAACCAATAAAAAAGAGTAACCCAATAATAAAAGGAAAAAAGAAGAAGATAATATCAAATTATCCTAATTTTGTAACTATTCATCCAATTGATGAAAAAGTTTATCAGGTAATTAGGCATATCAAGTAAAAATAATAAATTTAATTAATTGCAAACTTGTTTACAATGTGTTGCATCAATATATGCACCACCTTGTACTCAAGTGATACAATTGTCCACTCAAGAAGTGTATTGTTGATTGGATGGTCAAATGATCCATTAATAGATCAATGACAACAAATAGAGGTCGTAAGGTCTATGGTGAATTGCTGCCTCAAAGTATGCTTCCAAAAAACAAAATACAAAGATGAAGACTTACTATAATATATTAACAATGTGGCCACAACCCATGAAAAGTCCCATAATTGCAACACAACAAAATTGAAAAGATTGGGACCTAATGAGTTTTAATTTGTCCCTTTTAGGTCAAGGCACCAAAATAGGTATAAATAATAATTATGTATTTTGGTAACTCTTATTACCTTGGAGTTCTTTGCTTCTTGTTGTAGTTTATAACTCTAGGATCATGATGCAGACAACATTATGCCACTTATGTATGTGTCACCACACAAGAGAGCAAGGTTCAAGTCTTATGTTATGTATGGGTTGTTTTAATTATTTAAGGGGTGAGTTAATTTTGTAATAAGGCTAATAATGCCATGGTTATTTTAGCTTTTAAGTTTTTTGTTGTTCCCTATTTTTCACTTTGGACCCAATTTTTCTATGACCAAAATTTTATTTTTTTTGGTTTGATGTTGGTGTCATTAGATAGGTTATTCAATTACCTTTCTAACAAGACCAAGATTGCGCAAATCCAATGTGATTTGGAAAGTTATGACCAAATTATTAAAGGGGTCAATAAAAACGAGAATAATGTTTTTTAGAAAAGCTTGGGATTTAATTTTTAGGAAAATAAGTTATTATAAAGTTTTATGTTTTAGAAAACTTGGTTAGCAAGTTTCCAATTTTAGTAAGTTTCTAATTATTTAAGTTTGTAAGCCTATTTAAAGGCAACCCCTCCCCCAGAATTTGACAGTGAATAATAAATTAACCAGTTTTTGAAGATCTGAGTGTTCCCAATGTGTAGTTGTAGTCATGTTTTCCTCTCCAAGGGTTAATGCCATTTCTTAGGCTCTACTCTTTTCTCCATGTGAGTTGTAGCACCCTAGTGCATTTGTGAGTATCCACCCCACACTTCATTTTTCTTTAAGGTATCTCTCTTATCTTATTCTCTTTCTACTTTTATCTTAGTTTTATTTTTTTATTATCCTCTTTCTTCTTCTTCTTCTTCTTCTTCATTCTCTTGAAACCTCCATTAAAAAACCTTTGTTTTTTATGAAATTCTTTGATTTCACCCGTCAAATCTTATCGAAATTTTATGAATTTTAACTATAGAACCCTATAACACGTCAGAAACGGTTTCAGAATTTTGTACGTGTCAGAGATTCATTTTGGTAATTTTTGTACTTTCTATCCAAAATTACAAAAATACCCCCCTTTTGTCTTTTCTTTTATTTTCTCATATTTTTCTTTTCTTTCGCATTCTAACATCTTTTCTTAAATTTGATTCTCTAACTATTTGTGAATTTAAATTCAATTCTTGATTTATTTTGCTTTTGCATACTTTATTTTCAATTATTTGAGGCCTTGAGAATTATTTCACATAAAATTTTGGTACCTTCTCTATAGACAATTCCTTCTTAACAAAGGGAGTTTGTATTTTTCCATTTAATACACCTTTATATGGATTGGTTTTGACTAGGTACTAACTCGTATGGACCCTATAATGTAGAAACATTAATATCAGAAAATTCACTGCACCCATCATAAAAAATTTACATTAACTAATGGTCTCATCTGTAATACAAAAATATCATGTGGATACTTTAATTTAATTAATATATATATATATATATATATATATATATATATAAACTATCCAATACATTCAAACAAAGGGAAAGAAAGTTAAAGATTGAGATTGATATCCAGCTTCAATGCCCTTAAAAGAGCTAAAAAAAGATTTTAGAGAAAGAAAGTCAAGGGTCAAGTTAATATCCACTTCCAATATCCCCGACAAAGCAAAGAGAAAGAAAAGCCAAAGAATTTAACAAGTTGAAGAACATGTTTGGATTCTTTGAAAATCTGTAGGGTGAAGAAGGAAAGAATGATCTATAATTGAATGTGCTGATTCTGCTTTTCAATTTCTCCACTAAGTGCTATAAGAAGCTAAGCGTGAAATGGTTATTTGGTTCATTGAAGGTGGAGGGAACTTCAAAGGAAGTGTAGAAAGCGATCTAAAAAATAGTTAATAAAAAAATGAATTATAAAGAATTGGAAAATTTTATAGATAAGAGATGGTGTGATCAATGAGACAAAGAGAAAGAAGAAATGGTGTAATCAATAAGTCGAAGAGAGGAGAAAATCTTGTTGATCATGAACATAACATAAAAATAAAAAACAACCATATCATTATAGAATCAAAGTTAGATTTAATCACTTTAACAATATAGCTGTGTTAAATTCATCATAAACTAAGTGAACAACAATGGAAGACATAAATTAAATAAGTGAACTCAATGCAACTACCAAAAATCAAAGATCCATTATTTACCAAAATATTTATAAAAAATAAAAAATAAAAGAAGGATAATTTTTTTCTCGTAAATCATCGAATTTCCTTTTAATACTTATATAGCTCGTAAAAAAAATCTATAGATAAATATAATCATTTAAAGACCATAAAGTTAATGATAAATATTTGAGGAAGGAAAAAAAAAAAAAAAAACAATCAAAAACATAAGCTTAACGTGATTTAATTAAAAATTCCTCATTGTAAAAAGAACTAAACGTCTTAACAAACAAAACTATGAATAAGTAGTAATTAGATCTAGAAGACCCGAAACTTTAGCAATTCCCGCTGAGCTCTTCCATCTATTGATGGTGTTGAACATGGCAACACACTACGAAATTAGTAGTATGCTTTATTGTTCTTTTTCTTATCTATAGTAAAAATACAAGGTTAGTCAAGTCTACAATACTATATCTTCAGAAGTGCCAACTCAAAACTAACCCATTTATTATTAAATAATTTAAATGAGTTAACCCCCCCCCCCAAGAAAAAATGCAAACCAAGAACCCCTATACGGCTAGATTTATGAAATCAGAGAAAAAAATGTAGAAGAACCAAACCCTTCAAAAATTCAAGGCAAAAAACTGCAAATAAAGAATGCTAGGTTTTTGAAACCCGAGAAAAAGAATAGCAGGTGACCAAGTATGAAGGTAAGGGCAACCATGGTGTTCTAGAGAAACCCATCGTCAATAAATTTGTTGTTTTAATTATTTATTTGCAAATGGAAGACGAGGAAAAATAAATAAAAGAATTGTGAGATATCCACAAATTCCTTCAATTTGATATTTTATGGGGTTTTAAGCAATTAGAAAATGTTAGGTTATGATTAGGGTTACCCCAAATTCATGGAAAATATTGAATTTTTGTTTGAAGGGATCAATCCATGATTGCAGAAATCTCTAGAGATTAAGAAAAGGTTGGGTTAGGGTTAGGGTTACCAAAAAAAACCCAGAGATATCCTCACAAGAATCTTCAATGGGAATGAGAAACAAAGGAGAGAGAGAGAGTCGGGGGCGAAAGAAAAGGGAAGAGAGGAAGAGGCGATTAAGGCATGGAATAGGTTGGGCCAGTTCAGATTCCTGATGCTTTAAGTGCTACCAAATCGATAACCAACCTTGCACTGTTACTTGTCAAAGAAGCCCTTCTCACTTGGCAAAAAGAAGTCGAAGTAAGCTTGATGGAATGGGTGAAGCTCAAAATCTTCAAAACAACGAATCAAAGTCTCTTATTAGGGTCGGGGTTCATGAAAAGAAGTTGAAACACACACACACACACATAAGAGGGGCAATGAGCCGAGCTTTGCCCTGCTCAGCTCGGGCTCGTCATGGAAGAGCCAAACTCAGGCTTGTCACGAGCTTGATAATCAAGCTCGGCTTAGGCTCGGTTGGCTCGTCAATCCCTAGGAACAGATCTTTAGAGTTAAAATTGCAAAAGTATAATAAAATATGTGCAGTTCAAAAAGTAAACGCCTAATTCAAAATCATTAAATAAAAAAAAATCGTTGTCTGCTTTGATCCACATCATGCATAATCAATATTTATGTCAAACAAAATTTTTTTTGTAAACAATTGATTTGACAACACCAAAAAAGTTTGCTTTGATAGCAGCTATTCATTGATTATAAATATGTTTGTGTTGATACAAGCCTATGTAGGCGTGCCATTGACACATGATGTGTTTTTTAATTTCGCATCGAACTTTTTTTTTTTTAATATCTGAACACTTTTTTTAACCTCAAATACAACATGTGTCAGCGTATAATTCATCATAACCACTATAGATATTTTGTCATCACATAACATTTTCTTCCTATTTTTTATTATATCAAATGAAATTTTTATGAAATAATATGTAATAATTAATGAAACAGTGAATATTTTGTTTTATATAAATATGTGATATAACCATATGACTTGAGTGATATCACTTTGGTTTAAAAAGTCTTACTTTTGATATAAATAATATAAATTCTTAACGAGCCGAGCTCCTAGCGAGCTAAGCTTAGTATAGCTCGACTCAAACTCATTTAGGTAAACGAGCTTATTTGGAGGCTCAGGCTCTACTCATGACAAGCTGAGCCGAGCTAGCTAGGCTCATTGTCACCCCTACACACACACAAACACACACATCACATACCTGTCCATCTTCTTCGGAGGTGCTAGAGAAATAGTCAAAACAAGGAGAGTTTGAAAATTTAAAAAAAAAAAAAAAAGAGGAAGAAAAAAATGAAGAGTCTGGAATTCATCGAAGAAAGTCTTTAGAAAATGGGGGAAAAATGAACACACGAAGATCGAAGGAAAAAGAAAGAAAGAAAATTCAAATCAATGAGAAAAAAAGAATGGTAGAAGGCCCTCCTTTGCTTTCTATATATAACTAGCAAATGAACCCATGCAAGCATGGGTGAGTGTTGTATTCAAATAAATCGAAATCAAACCAATAAAAAAAATAACCCAATAATAAAAGAAAAAAGATATAAGATTAAATTATCATAATTTTGTAACTATTCATCAAATTGATGAAAAAGTTTTATTAGAAAAATTGGGCATATCAAGTGAGAAGAATATGTTTATTTAATTGTGAATTTGGTTGCAATGTGTTGCATTAGCGTGTACTAATCTTGTACTCAAGTGAATCAATTGTTTACTCAATAAATGTATTATTGATTGGATGGTTAAATGTTCAATCCATAGATCAATGACAACAAGTAGAGGCTGCAAGATACGTATATATATATATATATATACATATATAACTTATTATAATGATTTTGATTTGTTCATTTTAAGTCAATGCACTAACATAGGTATATATAATAGCTATGTATTTGGTAACTCTTATCACCTTGGAGGTCCCTGCTTCTCGTTGTAGTTTCTGACTCTATGATCACCTTCTTCATAGATAGTTCCTTATCAACAAGGGCCTTTCGTGGATATTTTTGTCCATTTAATGCACATTTACATGGACTGATTTCAACTGGGTACTAACTTGTATGAACACTTTAATTTAGAAACATTGGTATTAGTAAATTCACTGCATCCATTAAAAAAATTACATTAATTAATTGTCTCGTTTGTAATACAAAATATCATTTGGCTACTTTAGTAAAATTAAATTAAAATAAAAAATTGATAAAACCATTGAATAAATTCAAACAAAAAGAAAGGAAGTAAAAGGTCGATATTGCTGCAATATCCCTAACAAGGCAAAGAGGAAAATAAAATATTGTAGAGAAAGAGAGTTAAAGGTCAAGACTGATACTCACCTTCAATATCCCCAACAAGGCAAAGGGAAAAAGAAAAGCCATAGATTTTCATAAGTTGAAGCACTTGTTTGGATTCTTTAAAGATTTGTAGGGTGAAGAAGGAAATAATGATTTATTGGTTATGCTTTTCAATTTCTCCACTAAATCTTATAAGAAGCTGTGAGTGAAATGGATTTTTGGTTTATTGAAGTTGGAGGGAACTTCGGAGGGAGTGTAGAAAGTGATTTAAAAAATAACTAATAATAAAATCAATTAACTCCTCCAATGTTTGTATCTTCAGACATTGCCGGTCCCAAGCCCGGATAAAGGAGGAGGGTGGCGTCAGGTTGAGAGCCGGC
>JAOXJP010123622.1:0-13786 GCA_025762735.1 Platanus orientalis | reverse complement strand
CATGGAGGTGGAGAGGAGTGTGTGGATGAAGGTGAATGTGGTGGGCCCTCATGCCACATGTCATGTGGTGATAGGTTATGGGGGAGCATGTGGGGCCCATAAGGAGAGGTGCAAGGCTAGGAGAGGCGGTCCTTAGATGTCCACCCTTCATTTGTAATATTCCAAATAAGGGGTGTAGGGTTTAAAAATTGTTTCAGGGGTATTTTGGGTAATATAAGTAATTTTTGAAACAAGTAATGATTGCTTTTTTCATATTTTCCCCTTCACTATCTGTGTCTATTTTTTGGGTTCTATAGCTCCTGGCTTTTCAAGTTTTATAAGCTTTTCGCATCTCTCGGACATCTTGGTCCTAATGGGGTTGACAGAATCAGAATTGAATATGGGCAAGTGGGTCAAAACTAGCTCCGAATGTACCCATATTGGCTTGCACCAATGGAAGATGGGTAAGAAGGTAAAATTTATTTTCAAAATCTTCATATGAAAAGTAGCCCTTGAGATTTGTGAATCATAGGCTCTAACTGCGTATAAATCAGATACCTGAGCTGAAAGTTATGTTCCAAGTCCTGAATTATCCTAGGACAAATACCGCTTGGTCCTATGACTGATTTTTTTTGGGTTTGAATGGGGTGTGATTGTAATCATGGTTGTTTAGGCCTTAGATTTGAAATGCTCTGGGGTCTGATAGGTAGATAATCTGACCCTTGGTGAATTTTCAAGAGATTTCTGAATAGGGGTCATCTGATGGAGAAATGTGCCCTGGGTTGGCGAAGAATTGAGTCAATGAGTGATACTGGGTTTGTGAAAGGGTTACTCCATTAGGGAATTTATCAAAGATGTTAAAAATCTTAAAAGAATGAGCTTGACCTTGATGGATTTAGATTTTTGGAAAGTTTCTAGGGGCTCACCGAGTGTCTATGGCTGATACAGGTGCATTTGTTGTATTTTGGAGATAGATTGGGGCAATTGAAGGGCATTGTGTCCTCTGGGGTTTTTCTTGGGAAGATCTAGGGCTTATGAGGGTATGGCCACTGACTGGGTGAGTTTCTAACTTGTATCAAGTCTCTAGGGTTTTTCTAAAAGTCTGATTTTGGGAAAAAATGATGTATTTTGAGGGTGTAAGGGTAAAATGGTAATTTTTTTACCTTTTTGTACCCCAATATAGGAATATTGATGAGATTTAGAGAATCCTAAAAAATTGGCTCCATAGCCTATGGTTTGAGTTTTTTAGAGGTGTAAGGGCAAAATGGTCATTTGCTAGCCTTTTGGGATCTTGATGCTGAAGGCCTTGCAAAAGTGGCTAAGACCTAGATGTTTTTTTTTGTAGAGAGTATTTTGAGAGTTATGGGGAAAATGGGTTCAAATAGAGTTGATTTGGCCTTTAAAGGGTATAAGGGTAGAATGGTAATTTATCAGTCTTTTGATGCTTCAATGTAAGAAAGCTTATGAAGGTTGGTAAATTCAAGGTGTCTTTGTTGATATAGAGAAGTTGAAAAATAGAGTTTAATTGGGTTTGATTTGGGCTTCTGGAGGTGTAGGGGTAGAATGGTAATTTGCCAGCCTTTCGATGCTTCAATGTGGGAAGGCTTATAAAGGTTAGCAAATTCAAGATGTTGATGATTTAGAATACTTTTAGTGCGTTTCCAACCAGAATGTCTATTGAGAATGCCTGCCTATTCAAAGTTCAGGGGTGTCTAGACCTAAGTCTTATCTCATGCTGTAATGAAACCATCTGACTCCCTTTATAGATTCGAGTCAAATTTTAGGTGCTGACACAACTAGTCTTCAAGCAACACATAATTTAAAGCCAATATGTTTATTTTTCTTTCAACTTTTTGTCTTGAATCTTTTAAATAATTTACGAAAGGGCTTCTCCAATCTTTTGAAACTATTTCTTGTGAGCAAAGGCCAATACATCTTTCTCTTTCTTTCACTTATGGCAAAGACCTTTTAATCACTTCTATAATTCCTTTTTCATCCTCATGAGCAATGGATATCCTAGATGCTATCTGAGCCATTTCATTTGCCATCATATTCTTTTCTCTCGAAAAGAATTTTAATATTACATCATTAAGTCCTTACAATAATTGGATAGCTCTAGTATAGTACATAGTTAGAGTCCAACTATTGCTCTTGTATTCATCAGTTAATTGCTTTATAACCAACTGTGAATCTTCTGTTATTTCCACCACTCTTGCTTCTATTTGTGAAAGAATTTCAAGACCAATGATCAAGGCTTCATATTCAACCTGATTGTTAGTACATTCAAAGTCTAATTAGAAAGTGTATTCCAATTTCTTTTCATCTGAAGGAATTATAATAATTCCTACCCCAGAAGGATTTTCTATATTTGAACCATCAAACTATAATTGCCATGAGGCATGGCTAATGTCTAGAATCTCAAAATGCTCTTCTGAATCAATTTCCTCAGTTTTTTAACGGTGATCAGCCAAAAAAATTTCCAATGCTTGACCCTTTATTGCTCTCTATGGAACATATTGAATGCAATATTCAGATATAGCCAATATCCATTTTCCAATTCTTCCACGGAGAATTGTTCTAGACAACATATTCTTAACAACATCTATTATTGCTATTAAATAAACATGTATTTGATAAGAGATAATCTCTAAGCTTTACTACAGTAAAATACAAAGTCAAACACAATTTCTTAATAAGCGTAAAACACCTTTTAGTATCATTTAACATCCTACTTAAATAATACATGGCTTGTTATTTGTTTTCTTCATTGTTTTAGGCAAGAAAAGCACCAACAAACCCATTTGCTACCATTATGTATAATTTAAGTGGTCATCTTTTCTACGGCAGAATTAGCATTGGCTATTTTGACAAATATTCTTTAATTTATTCAAATGCATGTTGTGGTCTTCCTTCCAAATAAACTCTTCCTCTCGCTTCAACTTGATTAATGGAGAAAATACTTGTGTTTTGTCAGTAAAATTAGATATGAACCTCTAGAGGAAATTAATTTGTCACAAAAAATATTGTAATTCCTTTTTATTCCTCGATGGATCTGCGGCCTGAATCATTCTAACTTTGTTCTTGTCTACTTCTATTCCTCTTTGATGAACCGAGAATCCTAAGAAATTTCATGCAGAAACACCGAAGGCACACTTTAAAGAATTCATTTTCAATGTGTACTTTCTCATCCTTTCAAAAGCTTTTCTTAATTCCTTCATATGTTCATTATTTTCTTTGGACTTTACTACTATGCCATCTATATAAATCTCCATGAAATGACCAATCATGTCATGAAAGATGACATTCATAGCCCTCTGGTAAGTTGTTCCAGCATTTTTAATCCAAAAGGCATAACCTTTCAAGCATAAGTGTCTAAGGCATTGGAACACCTGAAGACAGTTTTATGTACATCTTCTTTGGCTACCTAGATTTGATTATACCTAGAATGACCATCCATGAAAGAAAGAATCTCATGCCTAGTAGTCCCATCTATCAGTAAATTTGCCATTAGCATGAGATATTCATCTTTTGGGGTAGCCAAGTTAATGTTTCTAAAATCTATGCATACCTAAATTTTTTCATTCCTTTTAACCATAGGGACTATATTAGATAACTATTTTGTGTACCTAATTGGTCGAATGAAGCTAGCTTTTAATAATCTGTCCACCTCTTCTTTCACCTTTAACGTTACTTTTGGAGACAGCCTATGAGGTGGTTGTTTGAATGGTCTAAATTCTTCTTTCACCGGTAACCGATGTTCAACTAACCCTAGGTCTAAACTGGGCATTTCGTGATAATTCCATGCAAAACAATCTGTAAATTATTTTAATAATTTAATCATGACGGCCATAATCTCGTCTATTAATAAGCTACTAATATATTTAAGCTGAGGTTGTTCTTCCTTTCCTAGATTTACTTCTTCTAAAGGATCTTGTACTTCAACTCTCATGTCGTCCATTTTTGTTAAAGCCACTTCCAAATCTTCCATTTTTAAAGGAACTCTAGTGAAACCAATTTTACCATTTTCTACTACCAATTTAGCTATTTTTGCCAATTCTTCATGTTTTTCTTTCACTGTTTGTTCAGCCATATAGGCCAAAACTTTCTTCACGGCCTTCCTGATGGTCGTTTTCTTTTGTTTTTCTTTTTCTTCCATCATACAGGTTCCCCTGTATACACTGCTACCAAAGGCAAAGAATCTGCCTCTAGCTCTTTCTTTTTTCCTTCCAACTGCTCTACAGTAATTTTGGTAAAAAATCATTTGGAAAATATTCTACCAAATTCATTGGTGACATACTGTTGTTATGGTAAAAAATTGTTTCTGACACATTAGACTCTATGACGAATGGCTTCTTGTCTGCTTGTACTGTCTCTACATCATCATCATTCCAAAACAACAGCGATTAATGTAGGGATGATGGTACACACAAATTGGAATGAATCCAATCTCTTCCGAGCAATGCATTTGAATAAGACTGTGAGTCTACCACAAAGAAAATAGATGTATTTTTCCTAGTTCCAACTAGAAACTCTTTTGGCAGAACGCTCTTTGCAGAAGTGACCATCCCTACAAAGCTGTTTATAGTGATTCTCGTAAGAACAAGGTCCTTTGTCTTTCCTAAAGTCTTTAACACCCTTAAAGGTAAGATGTTAACCGCTGTCCAGTTATCTATTAACACCTTTTTTACCAGACATCCATCAATATGAGCAGAAATATATAACGGTTTTAAGTGTTGAACTATTTTTTCACCTAGTTTTTCAAAAAATGATCTTTTTTGGCATTTCTTCAACAACCCTTTCTTTTAATGTGATTAAATCCTTCATTTCATTTCTTTCAACCAACTGTGGCAATGCCCCTGAGCATCGATGACACCTCCCTTTATCTTACATGGCTAAGGTTTTTCCACAAAAGTTATTAGCAATGTATAAAACATGTTACAAGACATGGCTTCTAGAAGAATTGCCTATTTTCGTAATTCTTCCATCATTTTTTCTTCTTCTAGTGAGAACTCCATTTTGTTCTCATTGCTTTCTAGCAATTCTGCCGCTGCCAATAATTTTTCAATTGGCAGTTCTTCTTTCATGTTGACATTCTGTGGAATCATCTCTTCCACGGTTTTTAAGCTTTCAACATATTTTGTGGTATACCTTCTAAATGTTTCTTTCACGGGTTTTCCTTTCACTATTGAAATTTTTAGCCCCTTATCATTGGAAAATTTCATTTGAATTTTTCTTTTTTCTATTATCTTTCTCTATAACCTCCGTTTTTGAGTCCTAGTCAAAGGATGATAAATGGTGGGAGAAATTTTGGGTGGAATAACTTTTCCCACTGCTCTATGGGCCTTAATGGTGGTTTAACCCACCTCTACCTAGTTGGACTATTTCTTGGTTGGTTCTAAACATTATTTCTTTCATTATGTTCAAAACCAAGCCTAAACCAAGTCTAGTTCCTTTGATTTCTTCTAGGGGCATTGTAGGTTTGACGGTCAAACCTATTCCTCTCAGGTTGTCTTTTATGAAATGGAACAAAATCTCTTCTTTCAGTAGGTCTATCGTGTTTAGACATAGGTCGCAACATATGTTTTTTACATGATTAACACAACTGTTATATATTAACTTCTTTTTCTTTCCCTTTAGTCGGTCTTATGACAATGGACCTGATCTCTTTTGATGAAGAAGATATTTTGTTTTTTTCTTTACTCACATCCCTTGTTCATCAATTTTTCTGAAGTTCCTTCTATTTTAATTTCTACCATGTTAATTGGTATGGCAGAAGGAAATGGATCAACATCTACTCCCATTTCTTCTTTGTTTCCTTCTGGGAATTTCAAAAGCCCCTTGTCAGTCTTTTCTTGAATAATATATCTAAATACTATACAATTCATAGTGGAATGGGTCTTGGACCCATGCCACTATAGAAATCCATCTTTTTGAATTCTTCCACAAAAGGAATTTTGTGACATTCGGCTAATTTTATGAATTTGGCCATCAAGAGATGGTCAAAAAATTTTGAGACTTTACAAATGTCAAAAGAATAGTACTTTCCAGGATTTAAAGCAACCTTTTTCGATTCTGTGGTCCCATTTCCTCTGGGCTTCCTTTACGAGGCAGGATAAACATATGGCTTCTTTGAAATAATTTCAGCAACATCTATCTCATAATTTGGGTCCACGTAATACATTCCTATGGAGGAATTTCGACTATTTTATTCTCCTCTTTGAGCAACCATTCATATCTTGTTGCTCTAGAACATAACTCAAAGAGATCCTCAAATTTTGTTCCTTTAAATTTCTTTCGTAATTCCATCTCCACGCCATTCATGGCCAACTTTACAAATTTAGTCTCCATGAGTGCTACGCAATAATGATTCCTTGCCCTCTTGAACCGTGACAAGTATCATTCAACATATTCTCCTGACAATTGTTGCAATCTTAACAAATCAGCCATTGAGACTTTCGATTCTGTCTAGAAGAATTGAGAATGGAACCTTTCCTCTATATCCTGCCATGAATGAATAGAATTGGTAGGTAAGTTTATATACCATGCAAAGGTTGTTCCAATTAATGAATTACAAAACAATCTCAACTTAAGGGGATCATTTGACGATGCTTCACCACACTACATCGTGAACCGACCTATATATTTCATAGTCAATTGATCATTTTCTCTAAAGAAAAGTGTAAACTCTGGGGCCTTATAATCTCTTAGCATTTCCACCAGCTGGTCAATCCATGCCGGGTATGGTTCTCGGTAAACAAATCTTAACATTCTTCTTTGAGATAGTTGATTCATTACCTCATTTATAACCTTTACTAATTCTTCTCTCTTAACTAGCAGATTATCTCTACCAGCCAGATATTGGTCATCCATATACAGGTGGATTTTCGATAGGCTTTGGTGGATATCTTCCTCCTTGTGGAAAATTCTGGTGGAATTACCCCCCAAACCCTTCTTCAAATAGTTGATTCCATTGATTCAGTGGATTCCTGTCAAACTTTCCATAAGGTTTATCCATGCCATTTCTGTCATATCCATACCCATTTAGTGGTGGATTTAGATATTGTTGCCCCTCGGGCCCATTTTTAGGGGGTGGTGGTGGAATATCCTTATTCCTTTCATTATGGAAATTTGGCAGTATCTTTCCATTATTTCCTATAGTATGCAAAGGATTCTGATGGTTATAAATAGTATTTCCGCCTAAATTCCCTTCATTATTAAGAGGTGGGTGTGATCTATTCATCCTCTCCTCCTATTGGGTATTAGGTGGATTCTTCCCGTATTATTTTGCGGAGGATTTCTATTATGTGGAACAAATGGTCTGGTATCTTGACCATTCGGACCGTTATTTTGGTCATTTCTTCTGTGTCTTGCATTTTGATTGCCGTTTTCAAATAGATCATTTCTTCTAACAAAAAATTGTAACGATCTTGAGCCAATTCCTCCTTTTGACCTATTTGGGGATGGAGGAACACTGCTATAATTCTTTTTAAACAGTGCTTCAATCCTTTCATCCATAATATTTTGCATCTAGTCCATTCTTTGGTTTATACCATCTATGGAGTTTGCTAGAGACTCCATAGTAATTTGATGAGAGGCAGATGACTCTTCAAGTAAAACATCCTCCTGCTCTTGTGGCGATTCTGATCCTTTGGATTGAATATCATTTTCTAGAATATGACCAGTGTTAGTGGCCTTACTTTGATCTATGCCTTGGTGCCATTAAAGGTCCCACTGGGCATGCAAAAAATAGGTGTTAACCTAAATCCTTCACAGATGATGTGTGTGGGTGTACCAGTGCCACATGGGCACGACTATTTGACCCCAGGTGCCAAATCAAGTAGAACGTCGAGAAGAATTAGAAATAGAATCCCTTTAGGAAGGTTCATTTAGCCACCCTTATATTTCTCAGGTGATTATGAGGGGGAGGGTTCTTCCCTCTATCGGTATTTCTCTTACCTTGAAATCAAAGACTTCTCTAAAATTAAATCAAGACGTTAGTTGAATGATAACAAGAAAGGATTTTAGAAAAAACTTACAATGGATACTATCCCAATCATGTGACGCATGCAATCACAGAGCCATTTCCACATAAAAACAAAGAACATAATCCATTGAATAAAAGCCATTAACAAGGATCGAGTGGAAAAGATGATTTTATTGCTAACGAAAAGATTTACAAGGTATTTGACTACAGGAAATTAACAAAGTAAAATATTGAGAATGCAAATATAGATAAGGTTGTGTTGGTGTGCGACCCCTATCTCTGACCTTGGATCTCTATTTATAGAATTCCAATTCAGTTATAAACCTTGTATAGGTGTCATTTTCTAGTTCTTCTCCCTCCTTTTGTTTTTGTCTCCGTAGGCGCTAGGTATTCATAACCGCTTTCATAACTTTCTTCTTTTCTACTTTCTTCCATCTATCTCCTTTCAAATTTTAAACTTCATCTATAATGGCATCTTCATACCATTATTATATAACCGCCTTTCCTTGAATCTACTATCATGTGGTCTATTTTTTGGCCATTCATCATGGCGGTAATTTTATGGTGTAAACAAAATATCTCAATCGTATAATGGAAACCATGTTTGACCGCCTTAATAATGTTGGTCAACCACAAAGTAGGCCACCATCCACATCTTAATTTGAAATGATGGGTGGTCAGGTTCCAAATCCTCGAAGGATGAACAAATTTCTTCAAGTTAATTTAAGAAATAGCCGTAATGGTAACGGGTATGTCAGAAAAGATAAGAAATACCCAAACTGTTATACAGCCTAGAACAATATTATCAATTTATCATACACCAAGGAGGCTCAAAGGAAACTACCATTATGAAGTCCTAGTGGGCACCCCCTACCAAGGACAATGAATCTTGAATACGAGCGAGCACTGATACCACCGCTTCTACCACAACCTCATGTTGTGGCAGGGCTCGATTGGAACAAAGTCTTAAATATGATTTAGGAAGTCATTGGTCAAAATTAGTTAAGAAGGATGAATTGGCCAATGTAGCACAAACCACACTCAAAATAAATGGATCTGCAATATGAATTACCAAGAAGATATAAGATACCTATACATTATGTTAGAAGAAAATGATCAGTTGATAGTTGAACATATCGGCCTTTACTTTGCAATATGGAGAAGGTTGGACCCTCAATTTCCTAAATTTGGGATTGTTCTATAATTCGCTGACCAACATAGCATAGCCTTTGATCAGTATATAATCTTGATTCTTTACTCTATGTTAACTTGGTAGGACATGAAAGAAAATTTTCATTCCCAGTTCTTCCAAATAGTGCTAGAGGTTTCAATGACCGATGTATCGAGGCTACGATAGTTCCAATAAAATTGATTGTGAGGTATATTACTTGATTTAAACAAGCAAGAAACAAATGTTTTGTGATGTAGGTATAATCAAATTTGGAAACTGGCATAAATCAACATCAAAATAAATAAAGAAAGAAATTTAAAAGAATGGAGTCCAAAGATCTCTTCAAATTATCAAATCAAGACACTAAGTATGAGCACATCCTTTGAGAGACAGAGAAACAACTCTTCCATGCAAACTTACTAGAAAAACACCAATTATAAAATTGATATGCTAAGGTAACAACTAAATTTATAGAGAAACCAAATGAAGTTTTGGGCTAAGAAGTTTGTAGGAACATGTTGGTGAAGTGGAAAAATCCCTGAAACTTAACGTGATGGGATATGGGCCTAAACCACTCATGATCTATGCAAAAGAATAAAATAGTAGCAAAGAAATCAACAATCACACAAGATGAGGATTTTTACATTGTTCAACAATGAGCCTCCATCGAAGGGAGAAAATCAAACCTTTCTTCACTATGAGAATTGAAATCTGTACAAAGAAGTATATTTTATAAACCAAAAAACTCACACCTTTTCACCTTGTACACCCTCTCTCTCACACTCTCAAAACCTTGAAGAAAAAACCCCGTAAACTACTTGTGGCTACACCTCTCACTTTCTCCTCTTTTATTCCCTAATTTAATATTAGAGATTTTTCAAAGGAGTGTCATCCAAGACTCCACTTTCAAAAGGATTCTTAACTCCAACAAAAGTGGCCACCATTATATCATTTTATGATCTAGCGGTTGGCTTCAAATAAAGCTAAACCCAAGATGTCTCCACCTTGGCTTTATTTTCAGCCTCTTAGAAGATCTCTTATTGAAGCCGACTCGACCTATATCTTTGCCAAGACACAAAACTTGTGACATGTGCACACTCCACTTTGGATCACATTTCGGAACCACCCAACAGAAAACCTCAACTTGTCCTTCTTAGTGAACTTTGTGCCATATATACCTGAAATGCACCTCCACCTTGAACCTGAATCATAACATGCTTTCTATGTAACACCCTACACATGTTCACACATATCTTGCACGCGTGTCATATTTATACTATACACACTTCGAACTATTTAAATGCATATGTACTTATCCATAAATTGACAAAACTTTGGAAAGACACCAACAAAAATGTAGGAAGAATCTGTGAGAAAACTTTATGTCATTAAATAGGCACGGAAGTCTAGAGTCCAACAAAAAAATGGCAAGCAAAATGGAGTCCAAACAAAAAAGTTATAATTAAATGACTGAGCAAAGGTCAAAGAGAAGAAAAAAATTTGAAAACCACTGGGCATCGGCCCGATTGATTGAGAGGACTCCAAATCAATCAGCTAGGGAGGCCCGATCAATTGTGGGAATGCCGATTGGCTTGGAAGATCAATCGATCAAGCACCCCCAGATCGAAACAAGAAAGTCGCCTTTGCGACTTCCCTTCTCCTTTTAGGTTTCTAAAAGTGTGTAAGACCTTATAAAAGTCTATAAATTGATAAGTTTTGACCCAAAGAGACCTAGAAACCCTAAAGAAAATATCAAGAGGAAGAGGAAAAGAAAAAAGAAGAAAAGCTAGGTTTTGCAAAGGTTTTATGATTTTTCTGAAAAACAAAAGCTTAGGAACAGTTTTACACAAGAAGAGGTAAGAAAATATGTAAACTTATTCCATTTTCATTCTATTAGGTTCATAGAAGTATTTCAATATTGTTTTTCAATGATCTACTCTTGTTTTTTAATGGCTGTTGTTAAATCTGAATGTTATATGTTCTCAATAGTTATTGAAAATATAACTTGTAAAGATGTTCTATAGTTATATGCTTAAGTGGATCAAGCATCTATGAATTAAAGTATTTTGAATCTATTTATGTTCTGCTATTAATTGTTATATGTTATGTATTGTTATTATTTTCTGTTATAAGCCACCATTTGTCATCAAGGGAGATATGTAATGATACCCATCACACCCGGTTTATGATGCGAATTGTTTTGGTTTTTCTCATCAGATATTAAATGGTATGCCTGGCTCTTCTCACTAGAGATTAAATGGTGTGTCTGACTCTTCTAACCAGAGATTAAATGGTGTGTCTGGCCCTTTTCACCAAGAATTAAATGGTGGAATTGTTATCTTTCTTAGCTTATATATCTGATTTATATGTTCTATTCAGTTCAATTCCATTATATGTATCTGCTTTGTTTTTTTTAGACCATTCATATGTATATGTTTTTAATTTTTTTCAGTTTAATATATGTTCTATATGATTAGACTGTTCATTTCCGTATATTGTTAAAAGTATGTAACTATCTTTTTTTTTTTAATTTATGTTAAGTCTTGAACCATTACTCCTTAGTTTAGTGTTTTCTTATTGAGTTTGTCAAGTTTACCCTAATTTGACACCATAGATTGTAACTCCCTAAAATCTCATCCCTAGAAAAGACTTCAGAGTGTTAATTTATGTAACACGCTTCTGACTTACACATGTTCAAAACCCTTTACAATAAAATATTATTAAAAAACCTTGTAAATTTTTCAATTTTCTTAAATAATCATTACGCATTTGCGGAAGCTTTTCTCACATTGATATTACATCAAAATCACACATCTAATCTCACATTAGTATAGTGAAAAGAATCTAAACCTTTTCATATCCAAGTTCTCAATCTTTCAAATATTAATTCCCATAAACCATACTAAAATAAAATCCAAACCCATGGATTCATAAACTTAAAGCAAACTAGCATCTCCTTTATAGGAGTCCACATAAAACTGAAACTAAAATAATTATTACAAATTAAACAAATGAAGTTTAAACAGAAAACAAAATCTAAATCCTCCAATGAAAGCTCTTTATTACATGTCATGTCTTCTTCACCTCCATAGGATAACACCTATAAAGTATGCTAATCTAAAAAGTAATGAACATGGGTTAGTCCATGGCTTACAAATAACAATACAAAACACACTAGAATATAGCCAAGACTTAACACGAACTTTTGTAAAACCTTTGTTTTTCAAAACACTTTGCTAAAAATTGAATTTAATTGTTTAAAACAAAATTTATATTCATTTACCGAAATCAAAAGTTTCACATGCAGTGCTTACAGAATAAACATAACTAATTTTATAATTAACTTATTCTTTTACTCCGTACAAACACACATTATCATACACAAGCCTTAGTTTATACCTAAGGTTCACATACTTCCCTTTCTTTTCCTAATTTCTAAATTTTTTTCTTCTTCACTCATATACTTATGATCATTCTAACTTTTCTTTCACATGGAATCCTTAAAGGACTTTTAAACACTTAAATTCTTTCAAACATTCTCACATTCTAATTTTCATTACACTTAAGATCTTTAAACTTTCACAAATAGAACTTATCACTCTTAGCCCATCTTAGATTCTTATTTTCCATACATATAACTTAGATTATCAAATTCACACCACAAGTGTTATCACAAGCCCAATACTAACCTATAGGCAAGTTATCAAAAGTCTACATATTAAAGTGTAGACAAGTTATCACAAGCTCATATACCAACCTATAGGAAGGTTATCAAAAGTCTACATACCAACCTGTAGACAGGTTATCACAAGCCCATATACCAACCTATAGGTGTGCTATTAAAACTCCACATATCAACCTGTAGACAGGTTATCACTATCCCACATACCAACCTATTAGGCAAGTTTTCACATCACATCCTTAACATAAGCCTACATATAAATATGTTGGGTAGGTTCTTCACATCACATACTTCGCATCATTTTCAAATTGGTCATTAAGACCTTCATACTTCAATCCATAAGGATTTTCTCAATAGTACTTATGCACATGTCTTTCTTCTAAGCATAATTCACTTTCTTAGGTTCCAACTATAGAACTTCTCATTATCCTAACCATCAAGGGCTTTCAAAACAATCACATACATAACACATAGCACAATATATCATAGAATTTTATGATATTACAATCTATCACATATCTTCAAAAAAAAGTATACACGAATGCATGCCTTACTTTCTAACAAAAGACATATTTTAAAAATCTCTTCTTTTCTTTTCAAATATTATGTTTTCTATTGTAAAAACACATAATAAACGCATCCTAAAATCACTTGCAAAATAAAGAATTTGTTTGGCCCATCTAAGCACATCTAAGATATTTTTCTTTTCAAAAACCATGAGATAACATGAATAATGTTAATACTTGCAAAACAATTATGTATAACATGATGCATTCTTATCAAAACTTGAAGAAACTAAAAATACATTCATATAACAATAAATCAAAACATGGCCAACATGTAACTTCAAGTATTAAGATAAAATCAGGCTTCTAACATATAGAAACAATAGATGATATACAATACATATATAATATAAGACTTATGTAACTCAACACATATGGTAGATCATAAACCTGTCTCTTATACA
>JAOXJP010123611.1:0-13786 GCA_025762735.1 Platanus orientalis | reverse complement strand
AAATGGTGTGCAATGCACCCGGTGACTTCATTTGGAATAAAATGGATGGAAATTTGAAATTTCATTTAACCCCTACCAATTTTATTCCATTTGAGGCCATTTGATGTCCTGGACACCATCATGAACACCAAATTTGGACAAAATATCTATTTCATTTTAGTTTTTGGTTGGTGATTTCATTCGATTGTCACTTTTTTTTTTTATAGAAAATTTCATCAATACTTATACACCCTCATTTAAACAATTAAGACACATCATATTATAAGTTTATAACACAAACCCCAATCTTGTAGACCTATTAAAAGGTCATGGTTAGCCAGTAAACGCATTTTCAAGTTGTTAATCATAAAAAAAATTGTGGTTAGATTCTAAATCCAACCATTCTTATAATATTTTTACAAAAAAAAAAAATTATTATTATTTATAATACCCCAAGACCTTTTAGTTATGGCCTTATGGGTCAAACAAATTTTAGACTGTACTATAAATTAAGACAAAAGATATATATATATATATATAAGGTACTAATGATATTGACAAATCAATTAATATAAGTGTGAATTTACCTAACATTATGTATTGTACCCCCTTGAATTTAGCTACCACTGATGATTTATAAGATATTGATGATACTGACAATTTCTTTAATTTTTAATTTGTAGTTTTATTGTTTCAATATATACAAATGTCAAAGAGGGCACCGGATATCGGGTGGCAACATGGAATGCCACAAGGGAATGATAAAAGTAAATCAATTTGTAACTATTGTGAATAACGAATCAATAGTGGTGGAGTATCTAGGCTTAAACAACACATTGTAGATAACTATTCAAATATGGCTATTTATAAAAAATGTCCAAGAGAAGTGCAAATTGAAATGCAGAAACACTTGCGTGGTATCAAAAAAGACAAACAAGAGATAATTCGACACGAAGAAGAATTCCATGATGCATTGATGCACCCTTCGCTAGCCAATGATGATGATGATGATTTTGTCTACCCTCTTGATTGTGATGATGAGAGAGAAAGAATTGCATATAATAAAACTGTTAGAGAATTTATGCGAGATATGCAAGATGATGGACGATACTATCGTCGTGATACTGGTGCTACTTCATCCAGGAGGTGGTATTGGTAATAGGTTTAGTGAGGGAGGAAGTAGATTTGGTGAGGGTGGGAGTAGATCTAATTTACACCGTTCACAGAGTGTTAGGGACATAAAACCATCTATGGACCCATCATTCTTTCGACACCAAGATGCCCAACAAAAAAAGATAAAGAACATGTTTAGTACAACAATTGTGAGGAAAAAAATGGGTAAGGCAATATCTAAGTTCTTTTATTTCAATCACATTCTTGCAAATGCTGCTAATACTGCACATTATAAAACGATGATTGACGAGGTGGCAAGGTGTGGCCTTGGTGTGAAACCATCAACTCCTTATGAGATTTTAGGCCCATATTTAGATGCGGAGGTGGAAGAAACTCAAGACTATATTAAGACACTAAAGAATAGTCGGGAGACTTATGGAGTAGCTGTTATGTGTGATGGTTGGACAGGGCCTATGAGGTTGAGCCTCATCAACTTCATGGTTTATTGCAATGGCAGAACAATATTCTACACATTCATCGATGCATCAGCAGAGCAAAAGACAGTAACATATATATACAGCCTCATGAAATGTGTTGTGCAAGAAGTTGGAGAAGAGAATGTAGTCCAAATAGTTACTGATAATGGAAGCAACTTCAAGAAGGCTGGAAAGAAGATGATGGAAAAGTTTAATATCTTTTGGACCCCATGTGTAGCTCATTGCATCGATTTAATGCTCCAAGACATTGGAGACAGACCAACAGTGAAGACCACAATACTCAATACAAAGAAAGTGATCAACTATATCTACGACCATGGTTGGATCATTAGCATGATGAGAAATGAGTGTAGAGGAGACATTGTACGACCAGTTGCAACCTGATTTACTACCAAGTTCATTACCCTCGATAGCACGCATAAACACAAGCAAGGATTAAAGAAGTTCACCTTTGAAGAGTGGGTAGATAGTGACTTTAGTAGAAAAGCTGAGGGTAAATTTATTGAGGACATAGTCTGTAACAATGCATTCTGGGATTCAGTCCACCGTGTTGCAAATATATTGGAACCAATTTATAGTCTTGAGGATGGTTGATGGTGATAAATGGCCGACGATAGGATCTGTATATGAGGCCATACGACTAATGAAAGAACATATAAAAGTTGCGGTCCCAAGATCTTTCAAGGCATACTGTAAGATTATAGATGATCAGTGGACACGACAACTCAAACATCTCCTTCACCTGGCTGGTACGTATTAGCATTTCAATTTAAATTGTCTTCAATTATATAATGTTAATATTGACTGAATGATTTAATGTTATTGAATTGTAGAATACTTCTTAAACCCGAAATATCATTACAAGCAGGTCTTGGGAGTGAGGTTGATTTGTTAGAAGCAGTACAAGTAATATTGGAAAAATTAAAACGAGATCCCAAAATACAAGCCGAATGCATGAATGAGGTTTGTATTTTATCAAATTATAACATTAAGGTTTTCCAAATTTTTAACATTATCATTAATGTGGTACCTCAAACTTGTAGTTGTTATGCTTTAAAGATGCAAGAGGTTCATTCAGGAAGCAAGTTGGATTAACACAAGAGAAAATATTCAATCAGGTGAGCTAAAGAAGTTTAAAAATATTTAGCATGCTAGATTTATTAATTATTTATCCAATTACCTCCATCATCCATCTAATAATAAATGTTTAATCATTTTGTAGGTGAGTGGTGGATGATGTATGGATTGGATACCCCTAATCTCAGAGATGTGGCTATACGTGTGTTATCACAGACATCAACATCATCGGGTTGTGAGAGAAATTGGAATACTTTTTCTCTTGTCCACACAAAAATGCGTAACCTTTTGATGTGAACACTATCAGAAAGTTTGTATATATTCATTATAATATGAGACTGAATGATAAGCACATGAAGAATGATAATGATGAAGAATACGTTAATCCTCTGAACCTTATTGATGTGGCTACCGAAGAGGACGATGAGAACCCGCTTTATGAGTGGATTAAGTCACCCAAGCATGTATTGGACTAGTAAAGGGAGCGATCTAATGCATAGATTTCTCAGATAGCCAACCCATTAGGCATAAATGTGGATGCCTTCGTAGCTTCCCATGGTCAGTCACATAGGCAAGAAGAAGAGATAAAAAATAGTGAATCACTACAATCTCCCTAACAGTCACAGAGTTCAAGTGGAACAAATTGTGGTAGCAATGATGGGGATGGAGATGAAGATGGTGGTGATGGAGGAAGTAGTCATACCGGGGGCAGTATGGGAGGCCAAGGTCAAAGTCAAGGTCCAAGTCACTTGAGCCCCTTCACTGTGGAGGTTATGCATGGTGACCATGTCACTCAAGATGAACATCATGATTCTCGTCCTAAAAAAACATATCAAGGAAAACAAACAAATAATCGGTTGGGAGCATTACAAGAGCAAAACTTTGCTGAGAGGTTCCACTCAATAGACATGAGTAACAATTCGCGTGATGGTGGAAGGGGAATACATAGTTCTTCTTCACATTCCTTTGGAACCCAGAGTCATGATCGTGGGTCGTATGGTACTGATTCACATGGGAGCAATGTGTTCGACCATGAGTTACCCCCTTGTCCCATGGGAGAAATTCTTCAAGTATATCAAGATTTTCCCATAATAGCGTCGTTAAGGGGAATCAATGAACAACAATACGTATCTTTGTTGCATGCATATCTTAATGGATATTCCAATTATATGATCTGGACACATCTCTGCACTCAAATTTGCCCGGAATATTTTTAACAAAATGATGATGATAACTTTAAGCTAGCCCGAAATTCTTTCTGAATGTAACCTTATCATTAACTGTAGTTGTTTGTCATTCATGATACCATTTTTAACCATGTAATGCATGTTCTTATTTATGAGTATTAGATGAATGAATGAGATCGAGAGACCTATCTCAAATCTAATGCGATTTAATTTTATATTTTAATGATCTCGGTGGATTCAAACCACCACCCCTTGAGATATATTGGAGATCAATTTCATTTCTTAAGTGTTCTACCAATTTGAGCTAGAAACCTAGATCCATATATATATGAATAGTCCATAACAGAAATACTAATAAGCATAATTATCTTTTTTTTTCTTCTATTTATCATATATTTATTATTGGGTATATGAGTTTATATTGATTTATTGCTTTAAAAGTGTGTATTTGTGCTTCCTTTATCATCTCCCAATATATGAATGAATATTTTCAAATGTTTCCAAAGTTTCCATGATTTTACAATATATCTTTCCGATATTTCCAACATTTCCGACATATGTCTTTTTTTTGCCCAATCAACATTTCCACTAACACCGACATTTTGAACCTTGGTTGAAAGGCCTAAAAGAAAACATTGTTATGGGGGATGATACCTGTTAGTACCGGATTCAACAGATTGGTCCACTGTTCAAGCATTGGTATCATATCATATTATCATACTGTCGTCACGTTTAAGTTCTGTATATATACATAAATATATAGCTAAGATCACTTCTTATTTTTCTGGAGGCATATGGGCACTGTTTATTTGATTACAGTGAACAAGAAACATCGATCAAATGATTTAGCTTGTTCTATGTGAAACGCCCTAAAATGGGTTTGTTAAAAACATCTATTCATGTGAGAAATAGGGTTTCTGGTAACTATGTTGTCATTGACCTATCAACCTAACTTGAATCTAATCAATACTATACCTTTGGTTGTTACTCGTCATGAGCTTAGTTTGAACCCGGAAAAAATTAGGTGTCCTGGTTCAAACAAACCTTGTGAGAACTGTGCAAACGGCACCAGGGTGCGGACACATCAGCACCGAAAAGTGATAAGTGTCCTCCCAAAAATTGTAAATCACTTTTCAGTACTGATGCGTCAGTCCCTCTGGTGCTGTTTGCACAGTTCTCAAGAAATTTGTTTGCCCATAATCCGAGCCCGTTTGAACCTTGTTTCAAGCTTGCAAAGTTGAACCCATGCCCCCAGTTGAGTTTGTTGACTAAGTGAACCTAAGCCTTAGTGCAGCTCAGCTCATTAACAGTCTTACATATGTATATTAAACATATAGATATAAATTATTATATCACATATTTAAACAATAAATATACAGATATAGCTTGTTATAAAATAGATTATTGAATCGTTTTTTTGTTTTTTTTATATGAATAAATTGTTGAACCTATTTCAACCAGCTATATCTTTAGCCTTTTAGGAGTACGCTTGGCTCATGGGCTATTGGATTTTCATATTTGAGCTGAAACAATACCCTTGAGTTTGGCGAGTCAAATTGATCCTGTGCCAAGCTCCCCTCAATCTTAATGAGCCAAGCATAAGTTCCACATTTCAAGCTTGTGAGGAGTCTGAGCCAAGCTTGATCCTAATCCTCACGTGACGAGACTGAGCTGAACTGGACAAAGCTTGGCTCGTCAACACCCCATCCATAACCCATCCTACATTAGCATGATTAATCGGGCTCTAATTAATTCAATGGTTGACAGCTCATTACCATACTATAATGAATCATCTACCTTTCAAACTCCTCTAGGTCTTGATTTTGCAAAATTTTGTGGCTGTGGTATGCCCATTGGTGCCTATAGAGTAATTCGAACTATAGACAATTTTCTCTCCAATAATAGGGGCTAAGGAGGGAAGATAAGCTAATTGGAATCAACCAATCAGGTTCAGTTTGAATGGAGAAATATCTTTGCCATCACCAATGATGTGTGACACATGGGGGTGTCTTGATAAATACTATTTTCTTCTTTCTTTGTCCTTTTTTCGAGGGAATTAAAGATGAATTGAAATAAATGTTCTGTCCAAGATTAAGTGTCCAGACACCAGGAGACATCATATGGTATAAAATGTGTGGGAAAAAGATGAAATTTTTTAGTTCTCACCCATTTTATTCCATATGGCATCCCTTGGTGTCCTAGACACATCATGTATCGATGGACATTAAGAAATGTTTTATTTATTTATAGATAAATATTAGTGGTTAATTTATTAGTAGGTGAAGACGGGTTTTGAACCTAAGTTTGAGGTAGGGCACTCACAAACGTTACCACCTTAGCAAGTTGGCATGACAATGAAATTAAATAAACTTTTTGGAGAATGATATGGAGCATGACAATGACAATCATTCTCTGTGGTTTGAGACACACCTCTGTTATTGTGCATTGATTGGCACAAGATGTGTTTTTGAATTTGATGTCTTTTATTGACCACCTACTTTTTGAACTGAACATTTTTATAGACCTTTTTATCCCCCAAAACAACACATGTCTGTTTATAATTCACCATATACACTACAAAGGCATTTTTATCACAGAACATTTGTTTCGTATTCCACCAGCACCAATCAATACAGTGAGATGATGCCTGACAGAGGATATCTTGGTAAACACAAATGGATCAGTAGAGAGGGTACTTTAATAAATGCATAGTAAAAAGTATTTGTGTATTTATGTAAGTAGCCTTTGTCAGACATTATTTTGTGTGCTACCTACTGACGTGTAACACGTTGAAATTAATGGGACCCACCTAACTTTTTGCCGTGTAGCCAACAAGGTCCGATCATCGTGTCCTCAATTTAGTACACACAAATTTGCCATTACTCTCCTACTATTTAATGTGTTCATATGTTCATAAACCCGGTGATCCTCTCCAGATTGTTAAAGTTCAGATCGTTCAGAAGATTTCAATGGTTGACATATGGTAAAAAGTAAACAAAATTGAAAATGTTCAGTTCAGATTGTTGATTTTTTTGGATACGTGTTGACCACCGAAATCTTCTAAACATTAAGAACTTTAAAAATCTGGAGACGATAATTGGTCATTTATAAATCTCTGGTTGGATGGATGGATAAGTAGACCCAACAAATGTTTTGTGATGAAATGGTATCTCCAAGTAGTCTTATAAATAAAAAAAATCATATACATATATATGGAGAGAGTTGCAAAGTATAGTGAGATAAATTGATGGAGAAAATTGAATCCATATTTGTTTTTCTACTCTCTGCTCTTCTAATATCGTAATGGGTACCCATCTCTTACTTTCAATTGTCACACCGAGACAGTGAAGCCGACCTTAAAAAACAATTCAAGAGAGAAGAAGCCCAGATCCCTCCAGAGAAGGTTTTCTTTTCTTATCTTTTCTTTTAATTTGTGACTTTTTGCTTATATCTTTTGATTTATTTTTCGATAGATTAGCAGAGTTCATTCATTTGATTTGATTTTCTCTAGCCTCTATGTTGGGGTTTCAAAATCAGGTGTTAGAGTTCGACATCAAAATATCTGTGAATGTTTATTTGAAGAAAGGGCAGACACGGACGTGTCCGTTGGTGAATACAACGGTGAGTGAAGGAAAGCACAAGAAATTGAAAGAAATAAAAAGAAGAAATTTAAGACCAAAGAAAAGTACAATTTGTCATATGTTTGTTGGCTATGAGAATTCAACGGAAAAGATTTAGAATCATCTCCAGTCTGAATGGACAAGTACCACACTATTACCAATAAGTGCATGAGATGTGGTCTGACAAAGGGTGTTTAAGTCAATACACATGGGTCAAAGGAGGGCATTACTGTAAATACACAATAAATAAGTACATGTGTATTTATTTATTAATACACATTTTGTCAGACATTGTGAGAAGAGACTGGAGTGGTACATCTCCATTCAGACTGGAGATGATTTGAACTCGGATTCAACCCTAAGTTTTCGTACGGAAGTTCGATACCGCAGCCATAACATGGGGCGTTGGTCCCGTGACCACTGTCTGACCTTGAATTATTTTAACTTCTTTCCCTATTCTTTTTAACTTTTCCTCCATATTCCCTTATTTTCGTCTCTTCTTTTATTTATCTTCTTGGGTTATTTTTTTTTTCAAGGAGCTGTGTTCTTTCAAGTCCCAAGATTATCTAAATTCAATCCCCTTGCCCCTCTCTATCTCTCACACAGCCACAGGGGATCTCTTCACTTTTTTTTCTTTATTTCTAAAATGGTTAACTTTAATAAGCTGGTATTTTTTATATTTACTCTCTGCCCTTTACAACACTTTTGAGTAATCTTTATTTTTCTTTTGGGTTTACTCTCTCTCTCTCTCTCTCTCTCTCTCTCTGTCTCTCTCTCACGCTTTATAGCCTTTTTCGGCTCTCCGGTGATTTTTCTACTATGCACTGTACTACCCCCCCCCCCCACCCCCTCCTCTCTATAAGAACTATAAGAACCAAACAATCCAAGCAAGCCGTCTCCCCTCTCACCTTTCACCATGACAGACCCTTCCAATTTCTTCACTGGATTGTACAACTTGAACCCTTTTTTCCACCATTTCTCTTCCTCTTCCTCCTCCTCCAACCCATCTCATCATCATCCTTACGCCTACAACTACTACTCCAATAATGATAACTCCTTTATTCATCACTATCAGTCCTCACCTCCCTCTTCTCCCATCAGAGAAGCTCTTCCCCTCCTCAGCTTAAGCCCAACAAAACATGAAGAAGAAGAACCCTCCAGCAGTGCCATGGAAGAGGACAAGAAGAAAGCCAAATATGAAAGCTCCTTTTCTTTTACTGCAGCAGATGATGAAACTGTGACTGTGGCCCTACATATAGGGCTCCCCAGCCCTAGTGCTGCTACTTTGATCTCTAGAGTCTCTTCCTCTTCAGAGATGACAGACAAGGACGGAGTGAGTGTTGCATCAAACAGACTCAACAAGGGCCAGTACTGGATCCCTACTCCTTCTCAGATTCTCATTGGTCCTACACAGTTCTCATGTCCTGTTTGCTGCAAGACCTTCAACAGATACAACAACATGCAAGTAGGTTTTATGACATGAACAATGACCCAAAAGCTTTCCTTTTTATTCCTTTCTGTTTTTCTTGTAATTTTAAAGAAAAAGAGAAAATCCATTTCGTTTCTTTCTTTCTTCTACATCAATTTCACTTTTAATTTTATTCTAAGCTTGATTGATAACAGGAGAGTGTATTGGTCGTATGGATCTTTTTTCTTTCTTTCTTTCTTTTTAATATAAATATTTTTCATTTGCATGGTTTGTGGGTTTTGGAAATTGAATATCTGGTCCAACTGAGACTCAGAGATCAGTGCCTTTTCTTTATGTGATTGAGCAACACAGGCCATTCCATATGTGCTTTTAGTACTTTGAAGTTTATGGAGATATTAATACACATTGGCACCCGTGTAAATCTGAAATTGTTCCAGTTCCTCCAGGGCTCATCAGATGATCTTCATCAAAGAACAGAACTTCTCAATCTGAAGCTTCTGAACACTCCGGTCTGAAACAAACCACCCACATGCATGAAAAACCCACACAGAAGAATAAGATAGCTACCGTGGGTGAATCAATTATTTATTTATTTTTGTTAAATGGGTGAATCAATTCAAGACATTTGAAACACCAATTTACAGCTTCTTCAGAATTTATTTCCTCATTTAAGCACATTTACTGTCTTCCTTTGTCTTTTTTATATAATTACTGTGAATCAAGACATTTGTTTTAAATCATCTCCGACACATATCCAATTTGTCCTGAGCCTATTCGATTATAAACTGTTCCGAGTATAGGCTTTGAGTAATTTTAACAAGAACTCATTCAAATTCAAGAGAGAGAGAGAGAGAGAGAGAGAGAGAGAAGTTCTACATATCTGCCAAGTAGATACACTCCTCTTTGGGTTTTAGTTCAAACTAATAAGTTAACCTAAATTCAGAAGATTAATGATGTTTCACCTCACAGTGGGATCACAGTCTCCACAATCCATGATTGCTTTAACAAATCATATAATATGTTAAGATTCCTATGAAAAAGACTAATAAATTAATTGTAGCACAAGTTTTAGTTTGATCTAGATTAAATATGTTAATTCTCTTGGAAGTAAAATGGAATATTGGATTTTATAGCTTTTGGTAATGTTTAGTGTTTCCAATTTTTTTTTTTCTTTTGATGAGTACTTACTCTCTCCATCTCTCTCTCTCTGCTTCTATGGGACGGTGGGTGTTGCTTGATTTTGCAGATGCATATGTGGGGGCATGGATCTCAGTATAGAAAAGGGCCTGAGTCTCTAAGGGGAACCCAACCAACAGCCATGCTCAGGCTACCTTGCTATTGCTGTGCACCAGAATGCAGGAACAACATTGATCACCCAAGGGCAAAGCCACTTAAGGATTTCAGGACCCTCCAGACCCATTACAAGAGAAAGCATGGAATCAAGCCCTTCACGTGCAGGAAATGTGGTAAGGCCTTTGCAGTGAGGGGCGACTGGAGAACCCATGAGAAGAACTGTGGTAAGCTGTGGTACTGCATTTGTGGGTCAGATTTCAAGCACAAGAGGTCTCTCAAGGACCATATCAAAGCCTTTGGACATGGCCATGGAGCTTACGGCATTGACTGCTTTGAGGAAGAAGATGAACCCTCCTCCGAAATCGAACAGGACAATGAGTCCTCGCAGTGATACAAATTAATGGAATGGGTCTTAAACTTGTGAAGTGTTTGTGCTCGGCTTTACACAATCAAGGCTCTCTGGGTAAGAACAAATTAAACATTGAAGTCACTTGGAGAGCCATATATTTTTCCTATATTGTGAAACATCAATTAGGCAAATACATCGATTTTATGACTTAAGTTTCATTAAACCCATTTTGTTTTCAGTTTTATGTGTATGGTTTCCTTTTTTTCTCCTTTTCTTTTAGTCTCTCCTATCTCCAGTAGTATGGTTCTAATGAGCTATCATATATTCCTTTCTCTTATTCTCTTAAGCATTCAATATGTTCCCTTTTATTGATTCAATGAGGATCTGTGGCTCAATCGTACGTACAAATCCCATCCTTCTTCTTACCCTCAACAAAAATTTTAAAAAAAAGCTCCTCAAGTTCTATAACTCAGAAGCTTTAATATAATCTTTCAAGTATATATAGATTAACAAATACATATATACATACATAAATATATGCCTAAACGTACACGTATCATTCCTCAATGCTTCAACATAAAAAAGGATGAGACATGGATTTGGAAAATAATGTCCCTAAGGAGGTGAGTGTCTCTAAATATGCAGATCTCTTCCACTTCTGGGGACATGGTCACATGCATGGATGATCCATGTGGGTGTTCTCAAATTCTTTTTCTTGGATAATTTAATCCATTTTTTTCATGGAAAAATCAAGGAAAAAAGAAAATAAAATGTTAATAACAGTCTTTGACCCTTCCTTGGTCTACAAAATCCACAAATGGGTAGGGGAGGATATAAGCTTCCTGGATTACAAAGACGGGTGAAGATATTCCGTTCCAAATGTAAGTAGTTGGGATAGGCCCTGCAACCGGCAAATGCATCAGCTTTTTGGGTGCACATGATGCCATTCTCTTTTGGTAGTGGAGAGAGGTGCATGTTGATGGATGGAACATATACTATTTGAGATTCATTACGGCTTCGAAACTCAAATCAAATGATTAGCATGAGAGAGAGAGAGAGAGAGAGAGAGAGAGAGAGAGAGAGAGAGAGCACTAAATAATATAGATAAAAGAAGGGTAAGAGCAATGATAATTGTACCCATAATATAAGGATGCTTATGAGGTTGGAGGAGATGGAATAGATTTTGGTGGCAGCTTTATTGAAAGTACATAGATAGATAGATTTTGATTAAAAAAAGAAGATGAGAGATAGTGAGAGATGGGGAAGGTCAGGGAGGAGGAAAGCTGAAATCCGTAGCAGATTAGAGGCCACGTTCTCTTCGTGGGGTACCATTGTTTTTGACACACTGATGGCTCCTCCCCACCACGACCGGCCCACAGTACACACACCCCAGCTTATGGACCCTGCTATTACCAGATATAATGTAGTCTGAATTGACGTTTCCATAGCCCTTTGACTGATCTTTCTTTTTCTTTTCTTTCTTTCTTCTTTTACTTTTTTTTTTCTCTCTTTTCTAACATCTTTGGATTTTCACTTTCTAACGAGGTAACTATGGCAGTCTTTTATTGTATAAGAGTTGTACGTATAAATTTCGACAAGAACAGTCATATCGATGATAGAATACGATCTGATCTGATAATACCGGTAACAACAGATCATTACTTTCAAAGAAATTTTCCAACGATAACAACGAAGAACCCAAGGCCTTTGCTGTGATTACCTACGCGAGCTACCTAGCAAGAAATAGGTGAACGAGTAATCCTTCCACGTGGCTGATTAGTTGGCAGCTCAAAACGGTTCCATGTGTCAACATCATCTACTACATATTATGTAGTAAATTTTTGTCACAGAACACGTATACCATGTGGCAAAATAAAGCCCTTTTTTAGGCATATTTTGTATTAAAAATTTAAGGCTTTGGGTACTAGTATTACACAAAGAAGTCTAATACATAGTGATTACGCCTCAGGCACATTATTTCACCACGTAGCTGATATAGGAGAGGTGAACTAGTGAGGAAATTAAATCTACGTGACCCACTTAGAATTGTTTTTCATTATTATTATTATTGAAAATTTACCAGATTCTATTTAGGGGTGTTCTCCACTTTCGTTTCTCCTATCTTTGTTGTACCCCGCTAGGCTTGGAATAATACATGAGCCAATTCTATCATCAAGATCAAGTATGTCGTTCCTAATAAAAACCTATATACCCAGCAAAAAAAATGAAATAAAACCTACAGTACACTATATATATATATAAACATATGTATTTATTATTATTATTATTATTATTGGTGGTGGATAGGGGACTAAGCATTTGTAAATGTTTAAAGGGGAATTTTTTCTTCGAATTTTTCATATGATGAATGGATGGGGGAGGCTATTATATATGAGTCCAGCCCACTAATAGGTCTCGGGGATCCTGTGACATTTCTTTAATAAAGATGCAAGGGGATGGATGGAATGGGAGACTTACGAGAGGATTGCTCTCACATGCTGACAACAGAATTCATTGTCTCCCAAGACCCCTCTTTCTTCCTCGTTGTTTATTTATGTTTTTGTTAGTTTTATAATTACATGTATTACCGTGACCTTGTCAATGGAGACCAAGCGTCCCTTATAAAAGATAATATTTGATTCTCTTCCTTCTATTTACATTCCAACACCAAGGGGACAACTTTGTCTCCCTTGGCTCGAATCACAAGTCTTTTCTTCCAAGTTTTAAGAGTGACCCAAATTTCTCATCTCAAGAGAAACCAAATTCGAAATTGAAACTGAAATTCACCCACAAAATTTGATGAGATATTGATATAAACCACTCAAGATATCAGGTTTATTATCTAGGGAACATTGTGATTGGTCATCGGTATCAATCAACTTTGTTTGAGAGAACCCAATAAGGAAAAGGGAAAAGGCAAGATAATCTTGACTCATAATCACCTTTGGAAGAAAAGAAAAAGAAAAAGAATAAGTAAACTAATAAAAAGATGAAAACAAAAACCTTCTTTTGGACTATGCCTTGAGATCACTTTATTTCCATTATCACCATCCATGCTTTATGCTTGGTTTGATCCATTTCTTATGCTAAAGTTGTCTTGCTTTGGATGTTTTGAGATTTTCAAAGTGGGTCTCTTTGCCAAAGGAATACAGTAGAGAGAATTCGAACGAGAGAGAGAGAGAGAGAGAGAGAGAGAGAGAGAGAATTCTAGGCTTTTCTATAGGTGAGGACTGGGGGGAAGC
>JAOXJP010123600.1:0-13786 GCA_025762735.1 Platanus orientalis | reverse complement strand
TTTTTATGGATTTTAAAGAATTTTTTCAGAATTTTTGGACTTTGAATTGGGTTCGGAAAGAACGATACGCCGATCCGATACGATCCGGATCGGTTTTTGGCATGGACGATCCGTTCCGCCGATCCGAGATTTAAAACCATGGTCAGGAGCATACAGAATAACTAGGCATATGAGGCACTTTAACTGTTTTATTTAGGAGTTGGCATTAGTGGACCTCCCCCTGCATGGTGCCTAGTTTACCTGGACCGAAAGATATAGTTCTCGGATTAGTAGCAGACTGGACAAATTTCTCTTCACTGATGACTGGATGGAGTGTGATTCAATGCCTATTCAGGAAGCCATGCCAAATCCAGGCTCGGATCACATTCCTATAATCCTTTGACCAATTCATCAATACTCAGCAGTGTCCATTTAAGTTCGAACTTATGTGGTTGGAGGTTCCTGGTTTTATTGATAAAGTGAAAGAGTGTTGGAAAGACAAGGTGAAGGAAGGGTCGGCTAGTCACATGTTTACCCAGAGATTGAGATTGTTAAAACAACGGATAGTCAAGTGGAAGAAAGAGGAATTGGGGGAATTAGAAGCCAAAAAAGTTTCTTATTTGGAGAAGATTAAGAGCTTGGAAACTAAAGAAATGTTAGCTGGCCTGGAGAAGGTGGAGAAGATTGATATGGCTTTGGTTGAGCAAGATTATTAGAGAATTTGAGGATTGAGGAAATCTCTTAGAGGTAGAAATCTAGGGTGTCTTGGTTTAAGGAAGGAGATAGCAACACAAAATTCTTCCAGAAAATGGCAAGTTGGCAGCAGTCCATTAACTCTTTGACCCGGCTGAAGGTGGTAGGTTAATAAGAGTATGACTAAGAGAAGAATCGGAATTCGGTCAAGTAGTTTTATGTGGACTTGTACACTGACCTGATGCCTATCAGACAGACTTTAGTTGGAGTTGATTTTGAGCGTATTAACGATGATATGAGCAGGTGGTTGGAGAGGCCTTTTTCGGAGGAAGAAGTTCTCTTCGCCCTTAATTCTATGGAGGAGGATAAGGCACCTGGCCCGAACGGATTCCCAACAAAATGCTTAAAAGTTTGTTGGGAGGTGGTAGGAAAAGATATTATGGCAATGTTTGTGGACTTCCACTAAGGATAGTTGGTGCAGAAGCTTAAGTGTTATTTTTATCATGCTTATCCCAAAGAAGAAAGGGGTGGCTGAGCTCAAAGACTTCAGGCTGATCAGTTTGGTGGGGAGTATGTACGAGTTGTTGGCCAAGACTCTTGCCATTTGTTTCAAAGCGTTTCTAGCAGGTGTTATTTCTGAATCGCAGTACGCTTTCTTATCAGGTAGACAGATGACCAATTGCTCTCTCCTCACAAATGAATACATTAATGTTATGGCCAGGCTAGATGGCCTAGAGTTGTCTGTAAGGTGGATATAGAGAAGGCCTATAACCACGTCAACTGGGGTTATCACTGGGTCCTTGATCATATGGGATTTGGGTGTAAATGGAGAAATTAGATTAAGATTTGTATCTCCTCTTTCATTTTTAGTTTTGGTGGATGGGGCTCCCAAAGGGTTCTTTAGAGGAGAAAAATGACTCAAGCAAGGAGATCCATTATCACCCTACCTATTTATTATGGTGGCTGATCTTCTAGATAAAATGATGACCAAGGCGAATGCAGTGGGCCTTGTGCAATCTTTTTGTCCTAGTGGTGGTGACCCTTCAATTTCGTTTATTCAGTTCCAAGATGATTCTTTCATTATGGTAAAAGCGGAAGTGGACTGAAAAATCTAAGGTGCATTTTGTTAATTATGGAGGCGGCAACGGATTTGAAAGTGAATAGGAACAAATCATTTGTGAATCCGGTTGGGTCTACTTCAAACGTCAGGAGACTTGTCAAAGTACTTAAGTGTGACATGGTTCCTCTTCCTCTTACTTACTTGGGTCTCCCGTTAGGGGCTAAGGCCTCCTCCTTGGATGTTTGGACTCCAGTCATTGAGAGAATGGGTAGGAAGCTCTCTAGTTGGAAGGGGAAGTCTCTTTCTAAGGGTAGCATATTGGTTCTTCTTGAAAGTGTTTTGGCAAGTGTGTTCATATACTTTTAATCATTATTCCGAGCGCCTAAGTTGGTCATCAAGCAATTGGAAAGAATTCAAAGAGATTTCTTATGGGGCTCGAGTCATGATGGGAGAAAGGTCCATTAGGTTGGATGGAAGGATGTTTGGAGGCCGTTGCCCCAAGGTGGTTTAGGCATTAAGTCTCTGCTACTCTCCAATAGAGTCCTTAATAAATGGCTATGGAGGTTCGGATCTGAAATGTGTGCGTTGTGATGGAGGTTAGTAGCAGCTAAGTATGGAGAGGACTATCATGGTTGGAAGTGTAGAATGTTGGAGGGAGCAACAGGCTGTAGTCTTTGGAAGGGCATTTGCAAGGGGGGAGATTTTTTTTTCAGGTATGTCAAATTTAAAATCAACAATGATGAACACGTCCGTTTCTAGCACAATTCGTGGTGCGAAAGGGAGTGTCTGGCAAACCAATTTTCTACTTGTTATGCTCTTGCTTAGTGTAAATGGGGTTTGGTCAAAGAGTATATGATCAGGACTAAGAGTTTCTGCTCGTGGAACATTTAGCCTAGAAGAAGCCTTAATGACTAAGAAATCGAGGAAATGAGCCGTTTATTGGATCTATTGAAGCACTATAGCATTGGGGAGAGGGATGCAAATGACGAGATGGTCTGGGTGTTGGACGAAGAGAATGAGTTCTCAGTCAAATCCATGTATGATGAGCTGCTCTGTTCTTCCCAGCCCTCCTTTCCAGGCAAGTGTGTTTGGAATCCGTTGATGCAGCTTAAATTCTCTTTCCTAATGTGGGAGTTGTGGTGGAATAGGGCTCCGACAATTAACAATTTAATTAGGAGAGGTATATATATTTATAATTGGTGTTGTTTGTGTAAGGCGGATGCGGAGTCTGCGAGTCACCACTTCCTTCATTGCCCATGGGTTTGAACTCTATGGGATCATTTCATATACCGGTTTGGGTTCAGCGGGGTTCTTTGAGGAGCTTGTTATGTTGGTGGCCAAATCAAGACCTTGGTGTCTTAAGAAAAGGGGGTATGCAGATGTGGCTTTTGGTCCATGCTGCGCTATGTTGGGCGATTTGGGAGGAGCGAAACTGGAGAATCTTTGAGGGGGCCTCACTCTGTCCTTGATGCCTCCCTTTCTCAAATCTACAGCTGGTTGTTTGTGGCCCAAAAAAGGGAGGGGCCCCTTTTCAGATCTTGGATATTTGATTGGGACTCTCATATCCTCCATGTTTAGTTTTGTTTTGCCTTTGTAGTATCTTTCCTCTTCTCGAGCAACCCATGTATAGTTTTGCTCTTTCTTTTATATAAAATTTCCATACCTTTCTTCAAAAAAAGATAAGAGAAACACAAATTAGTATGCTTTAACATCCTCCTTTGGACAAACATTGTTCTCTCTTAGGAACACACTTGGGGAACTAGGTACAAGTCCACACAATGCATACACATACGCACAACATTACATCTAGGAAAATACTTTCACTGGGATTCGGACTCGCGACCATGTTGAAGACCTTAAATAGATTAAATCAATTTAGAAGACGAACAAGAAGAAAAGAAAGAGAGAAGAAGAGGGGAGAAAAATAGAAGAATTGTAGAGAAGACCTTGAATAGGTTAGACCAGTATGCTGGTTTTTATTTATGTATTAGGCAGCATTATTAGTATACCATATATATGGTATAGTTTATATGCAATATGAACTGATATACCCATGTATCTTGTTTCAGTATAAGCCCATGTACTAACAATTATCACAATAAGTGCCATGTTTGACATCCTGTATCTATATTGAACACCAAAACCAGTTATTACCTAGCCCATAATCGTTCCTAACGTCCATTCTGTTCATGGTTAACATATCGTCTGTTATGTTTTAAGCAGAGTTGGGTTTCAAACCCTTTCATGAGACAAGTATTTGGAATGTTCCTTTTGTGTACCTGTTTAGATTTTAAGATGATCCCAAGATTGTATCATCTGATATGAACTTCCGCATTATTGTAAGAAATGGTGGTCAGCGATTCAAATGATGATTTTGACGTTTCTTTATTGGGCGTTACAGGTTCCTCTATCCAATATATCCACTGGTTTGCATTGCTGCTTCAGCTGTCATTGAGAGTTTTCCAGATCTTTTTCGGGATAAGTATGATCCCAATGCCAATTATATGATTATTAAGGTGAGCTTCTTCTATATCCTAGAATTTTTTCTTTCAACCTTAATGAGAAGTCACCGATCATGTGCCACCTCTAAGCAGGTTGCCAAAGCTCTCAGACCTGTGGCTTTGGGCCTCATACTATGTGCTTCCCATAGCCGGACATTCTCCCTGATTCATGGTTACTCTGCACCTATGGAGATCTACAAGCACTTCGAGCACCATGATGATGCCGGAATAGGTGAGAAACGGTTTCTTATACTATATTGGTTTGATCTTGAGATATCTGGGAATTTCAAATGTTGGTCGGATTCCATGATTAATTGATATATCTATAATATCTCTCTTTTGGATCTGATGTTTGTTCTGCAGGTTCTGTGGTCTGCGTAGGAAGTGAGTGGCATCGATTCCCATCTTCCTTTTTCATTCCTGATTATGTGGGTGAAGTGCGATGGATAGATGATGGGTTCCGAGGCCTCCTTCCGTTACCGTTCAATTCATCCTTGGGTGGGACTGCAGCTGCACCACATTATTTCAACAATAAGAATGTAGCGGCTGATGAGCAATATGTAATTATCCCTTCACTGAAACAATTTCCAGTTCCTTTTTGCCTTTTACTGTTTTAAAAAATATATATATGATCCACCCCAAGGATTCTCATTCAAAAGTTGGTCTTACAGCTCAAGGATCTTGAAGCCTGTACATTCCTTGTGGAATTGGAACTTAAACGTCCTTACCCTTCTCGTGGAAGTGACCTATCAACATGGGAGGTAAGATTGGTTCTGTAAGAAATGGATTGCTTTTTCTCCATCTAGATTATCTCCAAAGTTTATGCTGAATTGTGTAAATTCCAGGTTGTCGCTGCCATACCTTACCTGGACAGAGAGCTCTCTCCTTCTTTGTACCGGTCATTCTTCATCCCATATCAATGGCAGCAAAAGAATGTATTTGGCATGTATAAACTGCTTAGGAGAATATCAAGTGTGAGTTCTTAATCTGCTTTTTGAGTCTTTGAGGAGCGTGATTAACTCAGATTGAGCTGGTCTCAATCCTTCTGCCACTAAAATGAAATTTATTTGGTCCGTAAGCTCAGGATGCCTGTTAATTGTAACTAACGCTTTAAGAGTTTGTTGCATCTTTCCCCATTATGTTGATTGGTAAATATTTCAGATCATATGGATTTTATCTGATTTGTTCGAAATTATAGATCTTTATTTCAATCATTTTCTAGTTATTATAAAGTTAGACTTCGGTTAAAATAGTGAAGAAAGATGCGAGTGCTTGTGATTTAATGACAGATATGGCCCTAGATACAGTGGAATGGTGGAACAGGATTTGTGTGGCCAACCCCAAGTAGTTGGACATGCTCCATGCTCATCAGTCATGTCGCGGGATGTGGTAACATTGGCTACCTCCTCGATACCTAATTATCTGACTGATGAGCATAGAGCATGCCTGTGTGATCGGCAAGGAGCACCTTTGAATTCTGAATGCTTCTCGGTATCTGATAGTGTAGCAGTTAGGGAAGGGCAAAAAAAACTCCCAACATGAAACCCCAAGGCTTTGTTTGTTTCGAGTTAAATCTCTAGAATAAGAAAATGAAGTAAAACCACCAAAGAAAAGGAAACAATATGAAAGAAAAACAAAGCTGCTGCTTCTATCTTATATGTGTACAGTAAAACAATCACTTTCTAGTCGTCTGATACTTAGCCGACCTGCCAAACAAATTATGCCATGTGGTGCGACCGAGTAGGCGACCCAGGTCTGCTAACTTATCCAAATGGATAACAGTGTCAACCACAGTTGTGGTCCATCCAAACAGGACCCTAATTACTTATCCAAATTGCTCTGTCAGCTTGCTGGCCTGGCCAAGCCTTATCACAAGTTAGTATATGTGGCCGTTCCCATCTAAATCGGGCCAAGTGGTCTATTGTTTCTTTAATAAAGCAATTCGAATAAAGGGGTTTTGATGTTGCTATTGTAAGTGACTTACATGGGAAGTTCAAAGCATCGACTTACATATGAATTGTTGCGCGTGCATGAAGAAAATGTACTCACGCAAAGCAATGGAAAGGTATCGTAAGTCCCAAAGATCTGCTAAGATACTTCAAGGCCTCTCTCTGGCTATGTTGTCTAGTTGGTTCTTGTTCTCATCAATTAGATCTCTCTAATTTGATCATGCTAACTTAATCACAGATTAATTCTGTGCTTTTTAGGGTTTGCACCAAATTAAAGATCAAGATTGAAGGTTTGCACAATAATATGTATATCTGACTTCCAGTTTACCCCATTTAGGAAGCTTGAATGATCTTTTTTTTTTTTTTTTTTGTATTAAAAATTTGTTTCCCATTTGAAAAATACGTCAAGCACGGATTGTTCCTTTTGAATCACAAATAAGGGTATAAATATAGAATTGTTTCGTGGACAAATTATTTAAGGCAAAGGCGTTGCATGATTCAATAGAAATGAAATTATTTATATTTTCATCATCATATACCTTGAAATTATGCAACTTAGAGATATCGTATGAAATGAGTTTTTAAAGTAAAAAAATAAGAGTAGAAACGAGGGTTTGTTTAACGGAACAAATGGTCCTATATATAAGTGGAATGGCGGAATAGGATCATGTTACTAATCCCAAGAAGTCAGAATAAGGTTTTTTTGAGTTTAGTTTAAATCATTTATGCATAGAAACAAGCCTTAAAGAATTTGTATTATTGCCAGTTCCAAGATTCAAATGTGACTATATATTAAAATGACAGAATTCAGGTTACAAGATTTAAGCCCTCTCCAAGTTTTGGCCATGTGTGCATGTGACTGACTATACATGAACCCTAAGATACTGGCACCTTTGACGGAAATACCTCTAAAAAATAGCTGCAAATGTACTATTTTTCATAGGGTAATAAGCAGCTATTATTTATTAAATTTTGAGAAAATTAGTATTATAGTTTTTAAATGCTTGTTGACGTTAAGCTCTTCCAAGTAATATAGAGATTAACACAGACAAACAAATTTTTTTTTTTTTTTTCAATCTTTTTTGGGCTGTTTCCATGCAAGCAGCTGGTCCATTAACCAACAACCCAGACCCGAATCTAGCCATGACGACCCAAAACCACCATTCTTTTTAATCACCGTGATTTGGTTGGCTAATCCGAGCTTGTTGAGTTAATGATGGGCTTGCTTTAAGGATCCGTGATCGACAGCCCGGTTCCTGGTCCAATCCCCTTTTTATGAAAAAGGAACCGACCAACTGGCCCAAGTTTCATAAGTTAGGGTCATTGTTCTCAACCCGATTTGAAGGGCCGGGTTATGACAGTGCATTTAACAACCCAATCAAAAATTGAACCAAACAAATCCATTGCCAACCGTATATACAAAGAACTGGTCTACAAGGAACCAGTGGGGCATAAGTCTCATACTGGGTTGGACCCATTTTGGATGATGGTGCAAGGATTCAACATGCTTACCCTGTTTAGAATCGTGTTTTTCTTATTTTTTTTTAAGAGAACAATTGCAGACAAACTGTAAAGCAGATGACTTGCATTAGCCACACAAGCTATGATCCAGTGGGCTCGCCGGGCACCATCACGTGAATGATCCAACACCCACCACCATCTCCAATGCTACATTGTCTTCGCCTCTTTTCCCCTCCCATCCATACCTTCTAATTTAATATAAACTATTAAGTAACCACGAACTGCCCATCTCGTCCTCCGAGTTTCTCGTTGGTTGAGCAGTTAATGTTCAATCAAGGGGTGATTCCTATTGGAAGACTGCAACGTGGCAGCTTCTTATTGGGTCAACAACAAGCTCCCTTGCTGCCGTTGGGGACCTCCACCCTCGGCACCTTCTACTCACTTTCCAGCATGACCTCCACACGGCTTGTCTCTCTGAAGCAAGCCTTAAAAAAACAAAAGGAAAGTCGGTGGGCCTCAACCAATATTAAAGTAGACTATTCCCTCTTATCTCTTCCTCTTCAAGTAAAAAGGCCTTTATATAGAGAGAAACGCAGCGTTCCTTCTCACACACCATTCCATTAACTACTGCAACAACTCCATATATCCATTGCAACTCAGATACACCTTAGGCAAGAAAGATTACTAGCTTCTTCAGCACCCAACATGACGGTGAGCCTCTCTCTCTCTCTCTCTCTCTCTCTCTCTCTCTCTCTCTCTATGTTCAGACACCATTGTTGTTGGGTCCTTATGGTACCTGCAATATAACTATGGCACTGCATCAATTACCCCTTAGTGGGTAGAAACAGGTAGCCCAATCTTGCAGCTCAAAAGCTTATTACAAACATGGATAAAAACACATCCCTGTCAAGTGGGTTCCATCACTTTTTGTAAAAAGTTTGGATCCATTCAGAGTGGATATACATATACTCTCATCAATCTTTTTTCCAAAAACAAAAAATAAAAGGTGGTTAATAGGACCCACTTAATCCAACACTCTTCTCATCCCATGAATCCCGTTCAATTTTTACCATGATGAAGATGATCATACATAAACTCTAACAATCATTTGGTTCTGCTGTTTCAGATCATAGAGATGAGAGTGCACATGGACTGTGCTGGATGTGAGAGCAAGATCAAGAAGTCTCTTAAAAAACTAGAAGGTACATATCTTCACAATACTGCTTAAACAAGAACCGCAACAACACACCCTTGTGAATGTCTTCTAATTTTTTATGTATATCAGGGGTGGATGAAATCGATGTAGACATGGGAATGCAGAAGGTGACAGTCACAGGATGGGCTGACCAGAAGAAGATCCTCAAGCAAGTCAGGAAGACGGGAAGGAGGGCTGAGCTTTGGCCATTCCCCTATAACCCGGAGTACCATACATACAGCCATCAGTACTACCATCAACAACACCATCAGAGCCATCCAGTCAGCTACTTTGCCTCCCAGCCTTCCTCCTCTTACAACTACTACAAGCATGGGTATGATGGGCATGACCATGGTTATTACCATCGACCTGCACATTCCAGCATGTTTGATGAACGAACTGGTGCCATGTTCAGTGATGAGAACCCTAATGCTTGTTCAGTCATGTGATATGCTACTATATATATTGCCTTTTTTTCCCTTTATTTTTTCCTTCTCATTAGAGCAATAATTCGGGGTTTTGTTTTGGTGATATATATCATCCTTCCTGGTTGGTTGTATGTGAATTCTAAATCATCTTCATTTCCAATCAACAAGCTACTTTTTTTTTTTTTAATGGAAGTGCATATGGAACAATGGAGGGTGTTCGAATTAAAAACCTAGGATTTGTAGTATGTGTATTTACGCAAGTACCCTTTTCAATTGATTGTGCATAAGGTTTGTTATTGTTATTGCTATTGCTTGTAAGTTGTAACCTTGTCAATTGTCCTATCACATGCTATTTGGGATTGCAGGACTTTTCTCCATTAGATATGTGGAAGATTCAGAGTGGGAAGAAAGGTTGAATGTATGTAAGCGTTTGGCTGAAATTTTTCTTGTGCATGTGTGCTAGTGCTACGTTGACACAAATTTCTTTTTCACCTTTGAAAGAATATCATAAAATAATGATAATATTGGTGTCATAATTTGGTACAACAATGGCTACGGGTGTAAAAGCCTAAAATTGTAATATTGTTGCTGTAAATACCCGGTGTAGTAATGCTACTATAAACTAGGCAAATGATGGTGGTGGTGTTGCTGTTGTAACCATAAAGATGGTAAAAACATGTTGCAACCTATAGAAATTGTGGTAGAAGATGGTGATTGTGTAACCTATGGAGGAATTAAATCAACTCTAAACAGTAAAAATGTGGTGGTGTTCATGTGGAGGAATTAAATCAACTCCAAAAGACGGACGGATGGTAGAGATGTTGTTATAGCTTGTAAAATGGTGGTAGAAGATGGATGGTAATGGATGAAAAATATTGATGGTGCAATCTATGGAAGAATCAAATCAAACTCCAAATGGTGGTATGTTTGTAGAGGAATTGAATCAACTCCAAATGATAGAAGAGTGATGTCATGCTTGTAGAAGAATTAAATCGACTCTATTAATATTAGTTGAAACCTACAAAGGAATTGAATCAACTCTAGTAAGTTATCATATAAGAAGAAATTAAAGTAATTAATATAAAGAAATAAAGACAGCATTGCGTTATTGTGTTAGAACATGGTCATTTTCCTAAATGTTCTATTTCTATTTATAGACAAAATAGACAATTACATTCAATTATCAGTTGTAAAAACCATTTTTTGAATGCTCCTTTTGCCACATGTCAAAGTAACTATTGTTTTAAATTTTCTTTAATGTAATTTACCACCTGTTAAAGTAACTGTTTATTCCAAATTTTCACTAATATTATTCTTCTATCTGTTCTTGCAACTGATGGTAGAATTTTTCTAATATTATTATGTCATTTATCTATGTAACTGGTGGTGGAATTCCTCTAATAATATTCTACTATCTGTTCTTGTAACTAATGTCGGAATTCTTCTAATGATATTTTGTCATCTATAAATGATGGAATCCTTTCAATAACATTTTGTCTCTTATTCTTGTAACTGATGTCAAAATTCTTCAAATGAAATGATGTTGGAATTCTTCCGATAATATTCCACCACTTGTTCTTGGCAGTTATATTTTTGTGTAATAAATCTCTAATGTGGTTTAACAACAAAATGATGGTTTGTCATCTTCCACATCCTAAAATTTCAAATCATGGCACATTTATTATTCATCTTGTACCATAAGATTAATCTTAACCATCTAATCAGACGGTGAAAATTTTGACGTCAACAGCAAGACTTGATGGTCTCTAACCTACCTTTGCGTTAAATGTGTGGCATACTAAATCATCAATAGGTTAGGCTGACCAGACAATCCAATCCAATCTAATCTAATTATCTATGATACAATTCAATTCAGCAAAGCTTTATCACAACTACTTTAAGAGTTTGCTACTTGAATCTTGTTATATCATTCCAGTGTCACTATTTCTTCGCACTTGCGAACAGGAGAGGATTTTGAGTATCCTATGTAGGATTATAGCAATCATTAAATCACTAGTTTTTGTCTTTCTCACTACTTTGACCTACATCAATTTTTAAACCTTCTTATTAGTTAAAAGGCTTTCAAATTGTATCATATCATTCTTTATTTGTGCAGTCATTAATCTGTAGCGCAGATTATTGAAATCCCTCGTCTTAACATTACCTCTTCACTCAAAACTGTCAAGAACGAATATTTCCTGCAGCGCAAAAACATGCGGGCACCCTGAAGCGCCATAAAACAGGTAACAGTCATGGACTCGTATCCTCTGTCGAGGATACTGTGCGCCACCATGAGCCCAGACACAAAGGAGGGTGGGGGCCTGCAAAGAGTGTATGGCCCCACCCCCTTTGCATCTGGGCTCATGGCTATACTGGGTGCAGAGGATACGGCTCCAACAATCATGGAAAAGTTTAGCCGTCTGGTTTGTCAACAGGTAGGTGGCACACCAGGATGAGGAAAGGAGCCTAAATGATACACCGTTTCATCACCCCCAACTGTCTTAACTGTCAACCCAACAGTCGCATTTGCCTCGTTTCCCTCCATCCCCTCCTTAAATCTTTTTTCCCCATTTCGAAACGCCATTATGTCTTCCCTAGTCAAAGCAGAAGCATTAGAAGATGACACATAGGATGAAATACTCAACTCTGTCGCCGGAAATCTCCGGCTCATCGGTGACAGACACTCCTAAACGCAAGTATCGCCGGAAAATCCCCCCTCCGCGCACAACCAGCCAAGAGAACATCTACGACGACACCGACCCTTCCCGATCCGAATCGCCACACCACCATGACGAATATGATGACGAAGATGAAGATGAAGACGAAGAACACACCACTTTCACAGAATCCGAAACACCCAGAAATCGGTTCTTCTCCCGGGAAACAGAGTCGGAATCGATTCAGGAATCCGGCACTGTCGATGAAGCCGCAGCCTCATTGAACTCGGCGTCGAACTTCCCAAATCTCCTACAACCCACCGCCTCCATCGCCGCCTATGTAAACATCGCTCCTCTCCCAATCTTCCGCGGCGGCCCCGACGAGTGCCCGGTCACCCATCTGAGCCGATTCGCGAAGGTCTGCCGCGCGAACAACGCGTCCTCGGTCGAGATGATGATGAAGATCTTCCCCGTCACACTCGACGACGAAGCCGCTCTCTGGTACGATCTCAACATCGAGCCATACCCATCTCTAAATTGGGAAGAAATCAAGTCCTCCTTCATGCATTTCTACCGCCGAACAGAATTCGTCGACCAGTTCCGATCGGAATTGATGATGATAAGGCAAGGCGACGGCGAATCCGTCCACGCCTACTTCCTGAGAATGCAATGGATACTGAAGAGATGGCCGGAGCACGGCATCCCCGACGGGTTGTTGAAGGGCATATTCGTTGACGGATTGAAGGAAGATTTCCAGGATTGGATTGTTCCGCAGAAACCCAATTCGCTGGATGAGGCTTTAGGGCTCGCGTTGACATGGGAACAGGCGCAGAGCATCCGGACTGCACGGAACAGGAAGAACATGACCGAAAGTCCGGCGAGTTTGTTGAAGTGTGGGTTTTGCGAGGGGGCTCACGAGGAACAGAGGTGCGAGATTCGAGAGAGGATCAGAGAGTTGTGGATGAAGAGTAGAGAGAAGAAAGTGAAGGAGGTATCTTCGCCGGCGGTGTCGACTAGAGATGGTGCGCCGGTGAAAAAGTTGGTTAAGTCGATGTCTATGGTGACAGGGAGCGGTGACGGGAAGCAAGGAGAGGAAGAAGAGAAGGAAGAGGGAGGGTTGGGGGGATGGAAGAAGAAATCACAGTGCCAGTGTTGGAAGCATCAGTGCTGGAAGAAGAATTTGGAGAGGAACAATAGTATTGTTACTAGAAATTCTACGGCTGAATGACTCAAATCCTATATTCTTTCCTTTCTTTTTCCGAGTTTCTGAAAGATTTTCATTGAATTAGTTTGATTGGTTCTGTGGGCTATAAATTTCATCGAATGTTTCATAATCTGAGAAAATCAATTTTAGCTATAAAAGGAAATAAAAAGTTGCTCAGAATGGATGTGAGATGGAGTCATTCCAATGCCAAAATTGATACTTTTTAAGGAAAGATAAATTGGTTTTCTTTGTGGAGCCTTTTAGAACTTGGATGGAATTTTTCCACCGTTTAGATTATAGTAAAGAAAACATTCATAGTGGCCATTAATCTATTGAAGCTGATTTTTTACTTCGTTAATCTCTCCGGTGGAACCCATTCAACAGTGGGTCCGGCACACCAATCCAGTCTCAAGGATACCTAGATTTTTATTTTTTTTTTGGGTAATTATTATCCAAATGGATTATGGTATTTTAGTCTTTTTCCTCGTTTCCAAGGAGTAGCTGCCTAAAATTTTTTGTTCAGGGTCGCATGGGCATTCTCATAATTAAAACGAAATAAATGTTCTGTCCAGGATTTGGTGTCCAGTACACAGGGGACTTCACATGGAATAAAATGGGCACGGGTTAGATGAAATTTTAAATCCCCCACCCCTTTATTC
>JAOXJP010123589.1:0-13786 GCA_025762735.1 Platanus orientalis | reverse complement strand
CACATACATTACATATATATACCAATATACGGATGTACAGAACCTACAGTTTGTGTCATCAAAGTATATAGCCTAATAATTGTCCATGTTTTTGTCCTTCGTGACAGCTTTTTTTTTTGTTGTCATGCAGAAATAACTGTTGTCTGTGTTCTCAGGTGCTAACAGGTATAGAAGAAACTTATTTCATAGTATCTATTTTAACTGCAAGAAATTCAGAAGCTCTGGTTTAGTTGAACTTCATAAAGTGTCTGCTATTGGGCTCATACATTACCTATAACTACACATTTACTTATTCCTCATTTAGCATACTACTTTCACTATATAAAGTCATTGTGTTCCTTTTAATTGCTTCATAAAATAACCAACTCAAATTGTCTCGTATTAATAAAAATTTCTTTTGCATTGTAGGAGCTGCGAGAAATTTGTTCGATATTTTACTTATCGATAATCACTATATATGATTAGTTGAGTATGTTATATAATTGGGTATGCATGTATGTATGAACGTATGTATGTATATACACATTGTTTGCATATGGATATATGTATGTGTACATGAATTTGTGCTAGGCTTTTGACTACTCCATGGCTTTTTTTTTTTTAATTTGTTTTGTTTTTGTTTGTGTTAGTGTAACATTATTCTTGGTTGTATTGAAATCTGCTGGGCTATGTTTCTTGCATGTGTATATGTATGTCTGATTGTCTTCAATTTCATGTGTGTCCATGCATTTGTACTAGGATTGTGACTATATTAGATCATTGGTAATGGGCCTTTGGGATCAGATCAAGCCTGCTACATGGATGAAGGATCATCAGATTGTAGGAGCAGGATAAGATCGTACGTGATTAATATATTATTTCCCATTCCATGATTAGATAAGAAAAATCTCTCTTTTAAAGCTTAATAACCGTGTATCATTATTTGATCTCGCTGAAGGACATCTTGGGTAATCCAGATATAGTAATCATGGAATGGGTAATCCAGATATAGTAATCATTTGATACTTAACTTACATTAGTGAAAACGATTATTTTTTAAAGTAAATTATTGGTAAACATAATTTTCTTACTATTGCTTAGGAAAGACACGCACACAACACCGGATGTCATATAGATGACTAATAAGATAATTAAGTAAGTAATTTTGTTGTTCCACTATATAATAGATTTGTGGGTAATATGGGTGTCGCATTACTTCGATGAAACCTCTTAATTACCATTTTCCTTTTTGTTTTTGTGAGATGATCACTGATGTTGATCGTCTCTAGCTTATTGTTCATCCACCTAAAATTTTATCCAAAACAATGAGTCAATTGTCATTCGAATGCTAGGGTGCTAACAACCGATTAGATTTCCTAATGATGCATATGTTACTAATTGTAGCTTCTAATCTGTAGTCACTCCCATGCATAAAGGTCTTACAACTTGCATCTATATGCCAAATCAGACCCTTCTTTACCATCACAAGTAATCATTCTTGAAATGCTGTTATTAATTATTGTTAGTCCAAACAAATTTTTAGTTAACTTTCCGATTTCTCTAGTGATTCAAATTAACTTCCTTTGGATTGTCTTTGTCAGATCTATTAAGCATTTTTCATTTTTCAGTTAAGGTGGATAATCATTTCTTGTTGTTGGAATCTTTCCATTTTCATGTTAAGTATCCCTGTTTGGAGTTATGTCCTTATCAGACCTAATCAACCATCTCCCAAGAGTCTTGTAATTGTGGTGACAACTTTCCATAATTCATCCTTCCTCAATCAAGTATGAAGTCTCCAAGCTCATAAAGGCTTCAAGAAGGATCTTTCATTTTCTTCCCTTTCCTATAATTTCCACCCACCTTACTCATGGCTTCATGCAACGCGTTTATTTGCTGTCAAATGAAGGATTTACATGGTTTTCATTTTGGAGATGGTCATTATAACCAAACTTGTCTGTGACCCTCTGTAACCAAGTAATAGACTGACAAATGATGTGTTTCTGAAATTGGTGCCTTTTTTTGGGCACCTACTTTTTATGCTTTTAAACCCATGCACATGTGTCAGCCTGTAGTATAGTCACAGATCACAGACATTTTGGTCACAGAACATTTGTTTTATGCTCATTTTCTTCTATTTTGGAATATACATTCTCTATATATGATTAGTTATTTTTAAAAGCCTTATAGAGGATCATTCATTCCATTTGAATTTGTACATCCCATCTACCAGCTCATGTCAAATGTCAAATTGCTATCTATGGAAAAATTATGCTGCCATCTATCTACATCATAAACTATATAATCCTTATCATTTAACTCTTTATATAAACTAATTTTTGATAAACTTCTGGTTTCTCAATCTTCTATCTCCTTTATCACTCATCTGTTATACCAGGTTATACGTTAAGTCAGCTACTTGCTAAAATTCCTCATCAAACATGCACTTGATACCGCAGCAACTACTATGGAAAATGGCCCTGTGAATTGCAAACTCACAACATACCACACAGATTTCCCTCGAAACATATAATTGGCTAGCTGACCTTGTTCAAATCATCTCCAGTCAGGCTTGAGAGATCTCATGCCAGTACCAATCAATGTGTGACACGATGCCTGATAAAGTGACACAGTAAATACACATGGGCATTCTAGTAAATACATAGTAGATAAATATGGCTGTGTATTTACCAATACACTCGCGTGATATCTCTCTAGTTGGACTGAAGATGATTCCAACTCTCACATACCAAAAAAGACATAAGCTCTTTTTATAAAACGTGGATGTCTTACCTCCCTAGTTGGTTGGGGAAGTTGGTTTGTAGCGATTTGGAGCCCTTTCAAGGGGCTTCCTCTTCTCTCCACGTGTCAGTGCAAAATTGATGTTGGACACTGATGGGGAGAATTCTGAGGCCCCTATTAACCAACTCTAATGAACCAGTAGAGTCTTGACTCTAAAGGAACCAACCCAAAGAATTCCCGAGAAGTGACTCTTGAGACCATCGGTGAAAAGCTAGAAATACCCCTCGGTACCCAACCCCCCGAGTATTCCAGAAATAGTCTGAACCGTTGCTTAGATCACTTGACACCCAAAGGTTAGTCGGGGCCTTGAGGCGCCTAGTACCCGAGAATCCCCAACATGCAAAAATATTAAGACCCCGATTACTCTGCTTAAAGATAAGCACAATCCAGAAACCGTTATCAGAAGAAAATATTCTCTACAGTTGGTTTGACACACTAAGAAAGTGACAAAAAAAGCAGGGGAAGACGCGACAAAGAATGTGGGGGGAAAGTGACAGACGAGATCCGATTTGATACGCTACTACTCAAGCCTAAGTATGGATAACGACTCACTCTTCACGTATGAGACAACAAAATCCCTAATTTAGAGAAATCCTCTTCTACATTCCCCCTGTCATCTGACTTGACCGTCGGAGAGCTAGAGGCCGCCCCCCGCCGGTGCCTAGTTTCTTGACCTTCTTTGTTTTAGTGTGTGTAGTGCTCGCTTTGCCAAAGACCTGGGCCAGCCATGGAACCATTTAATGAGCGTAAAGGTGTCCGTAAACCGATACGCCATCAGTTGATGCCGTCTGTGAGAATCACAGTTTCCATGAGAACCTAAGGTCTGCATGGTTAAAACTAGGTCAATGACAGTTCAATACGATTAGGGCGTCGGAGTTGATGGGCAAGAAGCTTCCGTCTCCGACGAAGCACACCTTAAAACCCCAAGGGTGGTTGTCCTTGAGTAGAGGATCCAAGGACTGACGACAAGTGTACAGATACTAATTGAACAAAACTGAGAGATTATACAGGAGCTGAGGGACAAAAGAGGCTCACCCGACAACCATGATGTAGGACGGCTGGGACCCCACGCCCCTCCAATCAGAGGCCGTGACCAGGGACATGAAGATGAAGCAGGAAGCGCCATGGCTTCCCGATTCTGGGAGGCGAGCTAGCTTGAGGAAAGGGTTCACACCTCGAACCTCTAGGAGGAAAAGATAGAAGATGTAAGAAGGAAGATGACAACCATGAAGGAAGCTCTCAAAGGAAAAGCCCTGGCTATCGTCGACGAACTGATTCAGAGGACGGACCATCCGTTCACTATGTAAGTAATAGTTCGACCACTTCCCAAAAAGTTTAAGCCACCTTAGATGGAGATGTTTGACGACGGCAAAGATCTCCTCGATCATCTGGAGGTGTATAAAACGCATATGAACCTCTAGGCCGTCCCTAATGAAATCATGTGTTGGGCCTTTCCTACAACAATTAAAGGGTCTGCCTGAATGTGGTTTAGCCGACTGAAGCCCGACGACATCCCGAACTTTATAGAGCTAAGTCAACAATTTGTCAGCTACTTCATAGGTGGCTAGAGACACCGAAAGTCTATCACCTATTTGCTGAATATCAAGCAAAACAAAAGAGAGTCCCTACAGGACTACATTTCGTGGTTCAATAAAGAGATGTTATAGGTGGATGATGCCGAGGAGAAGATGATTGTGGTCGCTCTCATAGTGGGGTTGTTGCCCTCAAAGTTCCTCTTTGCCCTCTAAAAAAACCCCTCGTTTCGCATGGCCAACCTCTTGGTGAAGGCTCAGCAACACATGAACGCAGAGGATACCCTTAGCGCCCGATGAGAGCGAGATGTCGGGCCTAGTTCATAGTCAAACAAGAGAAAAAGGGAGCAACAACAAGCCATACGAGAAGAAAGGGGTAGTTGGGCGAGAAAAGGCAATGACAACCGCGGGGTTAGGCCCAGGTCAACCTCCCCCCAAGTATATTCCAAAATGATACCCCCTCAACATACCTATGGAGCAAGTGTTTTTACACATCAAGGATGATCCAAGCATCAAGTGGCTCAAGAGGATCCGGGCCCCACTGAAGAAGAGAAATAGCGATAAGTACTCTCATTTTCATTGGGATCATGGCCATGACACTAACGATTGCTTTGAATTGAAATAGCAGATAGAAGCCCTTATCCAACGAGGGCGACTACAGAGATTTGTCGTTGGGTGGCACCCAATGAGGTGTGAAGACACCATCAAGGATCCTCCTGTTCGGGAAGAAAAGAGGCTAGAGGGACAGATAGGGGAAATCAAGGTAATAGCTAACGGGTTTGTCAGGGAAGGAGAGTCCAGCTCAACCAAAAGATTACACGTGAGGTAGATTTGCGCAAGAAGAGACTAGCAGATGATGATGGCCGAAAGGCCAATAAAGTATCACAAGGCAGAGCACCCCCATCACCTTTTCTGTAGAAGCTGCCTCGGGAGTGAGTTAGCCGCATGATGACACACTGGTGGTGACGTTAATCATTTCAAATTACATCACGCACCGTATCCTCATTGATAATGGGAGCTCGATAGATATCCTCTACCTCTCGGTTTTCAACCAAATGGGTATCGAGCGAGACAAGCTTAAACCTATCAAAATACCCTTAGTCGGATTCACAAGCAACAGGTTGCTCCCACTAGGAACAATTGGCTTACCAATCACGGCCAGGGCAAGAGACCGACAAGTCACTAGGGTAGTTGATTTCTTGGTGGTCGATTACCCATCTACGTACAATGCAATCCTTGGACGGTCGATGCTGAATCGATTAAGGGCGGTCACTTTGACCTACCATCTGTTGATGTGCTTCATACCTGACGGGGGAGTTGGGGACGTTAAGAGAGACCATGTGGCTGCTAGAGAATGCTATATGGCATCGCTAAAAGGGGAGCAAACCCCAAAAGAGAACATGGTAATCGACAGTTTGGAAGTTCGAGATGAAAGGACCTAGGTGGTGATAGAACTAGAATGAGAACTTAAGAATATTATTCTCGACCCAAACACGCCCAACAAAGTGACCCAGGTGGGGTCAGACCTGTCGGAAGATTTCAAGAGGCAATTGCAAAACTTCCTCATAAAAAATCGGGATGTGTTCACCTGGATGCATGAAGACATGCCCGGAATAGATCCCCGACTGGCTGTACATCGACTAAATGTGAACCTAGTCTCGAGACCTGTCAAGCAAAAGAAGAGAAACTTTGCTCCAAAAAGAAATCAAGCGATCACAGAGGAAGTGGAAAAATTGTTGGCTGCCCACTTCATAAGGGATGCCCACCATCCCAACTGGTTGGCAAATGTAGTTATGGTGTGAAAACCAAATGAAAAGTGACGTATGTGTGTCGACTTCATCAATCTCAATAAAGCATGTTCCAAAGATAGCTTTCCGCTCCCTAGGATCGACACTCTGGTGGACTTGACAGCTGGTCACCAGACCCTAAGCTTCATGAACGCCTTCTTAGGGTACAACCAGATAAAAATGTATGAGTCCAACCAGGAGAAAACATATTTTATCACTGACTAGAGGCTTTATTGTTACAGGGTCATGCCCTTTAGGTTAAAGAATGCGGGAGCAACCTACCAGAGACTAGTCAATGAGATGTTCAAAAGCTAAATCGGGAGGAGCATCGAAGTGTATGTGGACGACATGCTGGTGAAAAGCCTCCTACCAGAGCAACATCTGTCTAATTTGAGTGAGACGTTTCAAACCTTGAGAAAACACAAGATGAAGCTCAACCCTAGTAAATGTGCCTTTGGAGTATCGGCTAGGAAGTTCCTTGGGTTCATGGTTTTCCAACGGGAGATAGAGGTGAATCCTGAGAAGGTAAAAGCCGTAATCGACATGCAACCGCCAAGGAATATAAAAGAGATGCAACGACTAGCTGGGAGGGTAACAACTTTGAGCAGATTCATATCTCGGACCATAGATAGGTGCTTTCCTTTTTCTGCCTGCTAAAAAAGGCTTTCTGCTGGGACGAAGAATGTGATAGGGCCTTCCGAGAGCTTAAGGACCACCTCGGTTGCCTGTCGTTGATCAATTAGCCGAAGTAGGGTGAGGTGCTCTACGTGTACTTGTCGGTATCGAAAATGGCAATAAGTTCAATTTTAATAAGGGAAGAGCGCAGGATATAAGAGCTAGTGTATTACACCAGCAGAGCCTTTAGAGGAACAAATGCAAGATATCTGAGGGTCGAGAAGATGACGTTCGCATTGGTTGTCATGGCCTGACGATTAAGGCCCTATTTCTAAGCCCACACCATTTGGTTGCTCACGGATCAACCCCTCAGAGTCATACTGCATAAACTCGAGACCTCTGGGAGACTAGTTAAGTGGTTGGTAGAGTTGAGAGAGTTCGACATCAAATACCACCCCCGGGGAGCTATCAAGGGCCAAGCAATAACAAACTTTATCACTAAGTACACTCTTGCGTCAGGGGGAAAAGCCTGAGACGCAAGACGAGCAACCAGAGAGAGAAGAAGTAGGTCAGGCAGAGTGGGTTATACATGTTGATGGCTCCTCCACCAATAGCTCGGCTGGGGGAGGAGTTGTCTTGATTACACTGGAGAGAAATAAACTCGAGTATGCCATCAGATTTGGGTTCAAGGTAACCATCAATGAGGACGAGTATGAAGCAATGCTCACAAGATTATGCCTTCTCGAGCACTCGGGGCCAAGAAGGTCAAGGTCAATAGCGATTCTCAGCTTGTGGTAGGACAAGTATAATGAAATAGTACCTCACCATGGTAGTGAAAGAGAAGTCCTAATTCAGATATTTCAACATACAAAGGGTCCTGCGATGACAACGAGGAAGCGGACATGTTAGCCATACTCGCATCATCCACTGTAGAAAGCCTTGACCCTTGGATCATTGTTGAGTATTTATCCAAGCCAAGCATCGAGGCAGAAGAAGATAGGGAAGTCAACATAGCCAGCCTCGAGCCAGAATGGACTAACCAGATCATAAAGTATCTAAAGAATAGAGAACTGTTGGAAGATAAGAAAGATAGGAGAAAAGTGAAAATGCGAGCGAGTCGATATCTTTTTCTTGGTGACACCCTCTATAAGAGGAGCTTTACCCTCCCCCTGCTCAGATGCCTATTCGAAGAGGAAGCCGACTATGTGCTCCGAGAAATACACAAAGGAATATGTGGGAACTACTCAGGGGGTAGGTTGATGACCCACAAAGCCATTAAGGCAGGATACTATTGGCCTTCCATGCAAAAATGATGCAAGTCAGCTCGCTCAAAAGTGTGACAAGTGTTAAAGATTTACCAACGTCCCTAGGAAGCCCGTAGAAGAGTTAGTCCCAATAACCAAGACTTGGCGATTTTCCCAATGGGGAATCGACATAGTCGAGCCACTTCCCTGAGGAAAAGAACATATGAGGTTCTTGGTAGTGGTCATTGACTACTTCACCAAGTGGGTGGAGGCTGAACCTTTGGCAAAAATCACAGAGAAGAACATCCATGACTTCACCTGAAAGTTAATCATTTTTCGGTTCGGGATTTTTTGAGTTATTATCACTAACAATGGCAAGAAGTTCGATAATGCCCAGTATCGGGAATTCTGTGTAGAACTCAGAATCAAGAACCACTTCTCTTCCCTTGCTCACCCCTAGGCTAACGGCCAAGTGGAGGTTACCAATAGGACACTTCTGGACATAATCAAGAAAAGGCTCGAGGACTCCAAAGGTGTTTGGTTGAAGGAGCTGCCAAGCATCCTTTGGGTATACCGCACCATGGTAAGGACTCCCATAGGGGAAACACCGTTCTTACTGGCGTTTGAAACCGAGATGGTGATACCTGTCGAGATTGGGATGCCCATGCACAAATGAGCGAACTTCAACTCAGGGAAAAATGAGGAATGCCTCAAGAATAATCTCGACTTGCTGGAAGAAAAAAGAGATGAGACCACACTCCGAACGGCAGCCTACAAGCAAAGAATGATCAAGTATTATAACTCACGAGTTAAGGCAAGGAGGTTCATAGTCGGAGATTTAGTGCTTAGAAAGGTGAGCCTGGCAGGGGGAGCCCCTGCCACGACCATGGAATGTAGAACATTTGAGAAAATATTATCAATGAAATTGATGTTATGACTTTAACCAGTGAAATATTCGAACTCTGTAAGGTCAGGCAAAGCTTCAGATCATCGCGCCCGGGTTATAAGGTTAACCCCCAGGTCACAAGATTGACCCAGGCCACAAGGCTGGCCCGTCCTTCTAAGCCCTCATGCCTCCTGCTCAGGCTACAAGACTAGCCATCGGGTTACAATATTAATCCTCAGGTTACAAGATTGACCCCAGGCCACAAGGCTAGCCCTTCTTTCTAGTTTCTTGCACCTCCTGCTTAGGCTACAAGACTAGCCATCGGGTTACAAGATTAATCCTCAGGTCACAAGATTGACCCCAGGCTACAAGAATGGCCCATCCTTCCAGGCTCTCGTGCCTTTTGCTTAGGCTACAAGACTAAATCCTCGAGTTAAAAGATTAACCCTCAGGTCATAAGATTGACCCCGAGTCATAAAATTGACATATCCTTCGACTGAAAAAGTGCAATGCAAAGAGAAGTCTCACAAATCAGTAAAAGCAAAGAGGGTTGAAGCATATTAGAATGCGCACATCACAACTAGAGTCGACCCTCCTATACCGAGTAAGTGCAGCTACACCCTCTCGCACATAAATTAAGTCTAAGCAAATATTTAAGTGTATCTGGTGGCATTATCAAAGAAAGGCCCTTGCATGAGGGAAGGGCTCAAGCCTAAAAGAATGCCACTGGGAACCCTTATTCTCCTAAAAAACATAAGAGACTTATCGAGCCTTCTCCCCCTCTCTTGAAGAGACGTTTAAAGGGCAATATACCCTATAGCCGAGGTTGTATTAGCCCCGAGACGCACCTACATTTAGAAAATTTGTCGCTAAAATGGTAACCCTAAGGCATATCCATACTTAAAAAATTTTAACGTTGTCCATCCCCACTCGGTTAAAAGTTAATTACCCTGAGACGCACTCATACTTAGAAAAATTTGGTAATTATTCCTACGCTCTTAGGGTGCCCTATCCCGGCCTACCCAGCTACGAATGGGGAACGCAAGAAGAAATTCATGACACATATTCACACTTAGAAAAATTCAAAAACAAATTACAGCCAATACACATAGACGAAGACAAAAGAAGAATTTTATTTACATACAAAGAGATTACAAAAAACATGATGATAAAGACAAAAGACAAAAAAAAAAAAGAAAATACAATTACGCCTGGGGGTTGCCGTCCCCCGAGGCAACTACTCCTAGAGTAACTTCTCCCCGGGCAGTTTCTCCCGGGACGACAACCCCTGTCTCCTCAACTGCCCCCTTATCCACTACTTCTCCTCCCTCTTCTTGGTCGGTTCCTTCTTGCCCTTCCTCGGCCTCTACACCCCCCTCATCGGGCTTGATAGAAGAGAAGTCAAAATTGGGGAACTCCTCAACCGCCAGATCTCAAAAGTTCTTGAACGCTTCCTAGAAACAATCGGCCTTAACAATCTCAAAGGCATTTGAGGCCGGGTACTTGGCCATGGCTGCCTTGAGGGCCCCTTTAAGGATCCTCTCATTCTTTGCCTCGGCGTCAATGTTTGCCTGCTCCAAGGCCTCAGCCACCTTCCTATTCACCACAGTCTCGAGGGTTGTGGCACACTTGTCCTCGACTGTGATGCGGCGGTTCCTCTCTCCCCTAAGCTTTTCCCTCACCGGGGTGACCTCCCTCTCGATCACTCGCAAGCGCGCTGTTATATCCTCAAAATGAGCCTCATGCTCTATGGCCCAGGTGGCCATGTTAGCACAAGTGTCCTCGGCCTAGTTAAGTTTACCCTCGAGGGTGCATATCTTAGCCTTCGTACTCTCCTGGGTGGGCTTGAGTTCATTCTTGGTCTGGGCGAGGCGGTTCAAGAGGTCGGCTCGTTGAACTTGTACCTCTGGATGGAGGCCACCATCAAAGCCATGGTTTGGAAAGATAAAGTCCGGTCAGTATAGAATAAACACAAAAAACAACAAACAAAGACAATCAAACAAAAAACCAAGGGAAAAAGATTTTTACCTTAGAAACATAGTGCATCATGTCTCGATGCAAGGCAATAGGGGTAATGGTCCTCCTCAGAAGCTCGAGATCCTCGGCAGGAACTCCTCCCAAAAGGTAGTCCCCCATGGGACTCGGCTCCGATAGCCAAGACGCAGTCCCCTCTAAGGACTCACCTATTTTGGGGACCGAAGAAGTCATCAAGGGACTCGTTGTGGGTGCCACCTGGGTAAAAGTTGTCGCAGTCACCGTCGGTGGGGAGGGGGTCTTCAGTGACAATTATGGGAGCGACCTTATGGGGCCCAACCACTTGGACCCCGGTGGTGGGGACTGGGGAAGACCCGGTGGTTTCCTCCTTCAAGTCGAAGACTGAAATGTTGGCAACAGGAGCAGGAGGAGGTGCGTGTTGGGCGGTCTAAGTTGGTACCGCCTTAGGGGCAACTGAGGGGGCCCAAGCCTCAGAAGGCCCCCCAGAGACAAGGTGCCGCTTCTTCTTCTTTGAGGACACGACTACCACTTCCTAGTCAGCCACTGTCTGGCCTGTTGCTTTGGCTTCCCAGGCTTTTGCTTCTCTGATCTCTTGGGCTTGAGCCAAAAACTTCTTTTTTGTTTTCACTGCTACATAAAAAGTAGACCAGTGGTTAGAAATTAATTATATAAAAAAAAAGAAAGAAAGGGAGAAAGAAGAGGGGGGAGGAACGAGAGGTATAAAGGAAGGGTGAGTGACTAAACCAGCACTGATGGAGTCACTCGGGTGTGATTAAGTCCGGGAAAGCGTGGGACGGGTAGTTTATGATGTCCCTTATGCGAGCCTTCTCCTTGGGGGGCAACTCGTCTACTTCAGAAACTAACACAACAAAGGAGAGGAGGGAAACACGTAAGATAATATCGAAAAAGAGACTCAAATAATAATAAAAAATTAAAAAACAACAACATATCATAACTTACCTACTGGGCTAACGGTCGATGCCCAACCATGGTTGAACTTTACGACGGGGACCTCCCCTGGGGGTACTCTCATCCTTCACCAGAAACAAAAAAGTAATAGCTCCTCCACCCGTTGTTGGAGATTGTGAGCGTAGTTACCAGAGTTGAAGTCGGGTCCCGACTAGCAATGAAGAACCACCCCGACTCCTACTCCTTTGGGCAGTAGCAGTGAAAGAATTCATTAAGGGTAAGGCGGTGCTTCCCCTTGAAGGTCAGCTCCCATAGGGTCATGCATCCTATTGCTATCTACCAGGCATTGGGCATTAGTTGCCCCGGTGCCAGTCTAAGGCTGAATAGCAGTTTCCTAAAAAACAAAGGAATTAGAAACCTAAGGCCCGCCATAAGGGCCTGCTCGTACAGCGTTATACTATTGATAGGGGCCTCGAAGGTCTAGGTGTCCTCGGGGGCAAAAAGGAATGAGATAGGTGGAGTAATACTTAGTTAGGGTTTGTTCCCCTAACTCAGAACCGTAGTTGGCGGCAGTGAAGTCTTGCTCAAGAGCAATCTCTCTCGCCGCCTCTTGGGCACTAGAAGGAGCCAGCTCGGTGGCCTGCTCCATAGGGTTCTGTCAGACTTCCAACAGGTCGTCAGTTCCGTCGCCCATCTGATCAACGGTATATCCAGACACCATCGAATAAAGTTGAAAAAATAAAGATTTACAGAGAAGAAAAAAGTGGGAAGGAAAACAACACAAAAATTGCAAAGAGATGAAGAATAAAAATGAAAACAAGAAGATGATGATAGATAAGGAACAACTAAATGAAACTACAATAGAAAAAAAGAGTTTAAGCTACAAAGTAAAAATGGAATACCTGTGATGGAGAGATATTGGCAAAGGCACCAGAGACAGTGGATAGCATGTGCTTGGAAACAGGGAAAGACGCCGGAGATGATGAAGAAAAGAAGCCTAATAGTACGGTAGCACAGTAGAAACTAGAACGAACAAAGATTGAAGGCTGGGATGCGGTAAACTCACAGGAAATGGCCTAGAATAAAAGTAGGAATTGTGGGAGATAGGAAGCAGAGATAAAGAAAAACCCAGCCATGTTTCGGGAGGGATACTTATAGGCAACCCCGGTTATTCTTGACCCTACCCGTGTCACACATCTATGGGTTAAAGAAATCAACCCGGGAAACGAGGCGATGTGCGAATCCTAAAATCTTTAGGAGATTTAGATATGATCGTTCGATGATATAGAGATCCAAAAAGACACAATGCTTAACATGACTCATAACCAGCGCCAACACGCCCCCTCATTTATCGAAATGCATTAAATGCGAGACCATCATTAGCACATGTCCCCAGTTGATGTCACCTCGATAACTAAAATGACATGCCACCTGCGCTGAACTAAACAATAACAACCACAAACAACTCATATTCCCGAGCCACTTAACCTTGGACTCAGGAATAAGGGGCAATTGATGGGGAGAATACTGAGGCCCCAATTAACTGACCTCGATAAACCAACAAAGTCCTTACTCTAAGGGAACCAACCCAAAGAAGACTTTAAGGGCACCGACCCAAATAATTCCAGAGAAGATCAACTCAGGGAACCTTCTGGAATCCCTCAACCCAAAAATGTTGAGACCATTAGTGAAAGGCTCGAAATACCCTTTGGTACCTAAACCCCTGAGTATTCCGAAAATAGTCCCGACCGTTGCTTAGATCACTCGACATCCAAAGGTTAGTCGGGACCTTAAGGTGCCCGATACCCAAGAATCCCCGACATGCAAAAATATTACAACCCAAACTACTTCGCTTAATGATATGCACAATTCAAAAACCGTTATTAAAAGGGAATATTCTCTACAATTGGTCTGACACATTGAGAAAGTGACAAAGAGAGTAAAGGGAGACACGGCAAATAACATGGGGGGGAAGCGACATGCGAGATCCTATTTGATACGCCACTGCTCAAGCCTATAAGTATGGATAACGACTCACTC
>JAOXJP010123578.1:0-13786 GCA_025762735.1 Platanus orientalis | reverse complement strand
TTGTAGATGATGTTGCTCATAGAATTAGAGCGGGATGGTTGAAGTGGAGAGGTGCTTCTAGAGTGTTGTGTGATAAATGAATACCACTAAAATTAAAGGGAAAATTCTATAATACAGTTATAAGACCAGCCATGCTTTATGGGCTAGAATGTTGTACAACCAACAAACAACACGTACATAAAATGAGTGTGGCTGAAATGAGGATGTTGAGATGGATGAGTGTCAAGATCAGAAAGGATAAAATTAGTAATGAATCCATTCATGGGAGCTTAGGTGTAGCACCAATAGGTGATAAAATGGGAAAGTCGATTGAGATAGTTTGGGCTTGTGCAACGAAGACCAATGACTGCACCAGTGAGGCGGAGTGAGACAATACGAGTTGAAGGTGATAGGACTAGAGGAAGGCCAAAATTGGCCTGGGTTGAGGTAGTGAGGAGGGGCATGGCAGCTTGTACTTTAATGGTAGATATGGCCCTAAACAGAGTGAAATGACAGAACAGAATTCATGTAGCCGACCCCAAATAGTTGGGATAAGGCTGTTTGTTGTTGTTGTGTCCCAATTTAGAGCTATTTGAGAGCTTGTATTTTTGTCTTATTTCTATTTTCTAAGTTTTGTAAGCCTATTTGAAGTCCATATGGCTCCCTAATCCATCCTCTTCTTTTTCTCTCCTCTTGGTGTAGCTGTTGGTTCCCCTAGGGTTTACCCTAGTTCTTCTTCTTCTAATCTTCTCCAATCATCTATTATCTCCTTTCTTACCACACATTCTTCTATCTTCTGTTCTTCTCTCCTATTCTTCTTCTCAGTTGTTATCATTCTCCTTGCTTCCTTACCTCCATTACTTGAAGAATTAAGTGCTGAAATTCAGAAACTTGAAGAATAACAAGTCTTATAGCAGGGTTTTAATGAGCATCTAATGGGGCCAGCCGCACCTCTCTAATAGAAGAATTTGATCGTGGCTCCATCAGGTTTTCCCCCTCATATGATTATCTTCATTGAATTAAATAAAGTTCATTGAATTCCCCAATCTAATTCTGATTTCTGGAGTTATTTTTTTAAGTTTATATGCTTTTTTTTCTTCTTCCAGAATTCCTGATATATAAACAGTGCAAATCGCTCCTCCATTAAGCCTTAGTTTTTGTTCTTCTATTTAGGGTCTTGTCCCCCTTCCAAACCCCTATTAATCCCCCAAAATTCCTATTGATCCTCCCCTGTTTTTCATCAAGTTTTTAATCAAAATCCCCGTACTGTTTTATGTTTTCTTCTCAAAGAACACTGCTGACTGGAAAATCTAATGTTTCATATACTTTTATTTGTCGAAATGGCCTCAAATTTAGTATGGTGATCACTTATAAAATCATCTAAACACCTGTAAATTTTGAGAAAATTCTGACGTAGCAGCAGGAATATTTTGGTAATTTCTTGGGTCTGCCCAAAAATTCCCAAAACCCTAAAACTATCTTCCTCTTCTATTTCTTTCTATCTTTTCTTGTCTATTTCTTTCTAAATCCTTCTAATTGATTCTCTATTTCATTCCCTAACTTCATTTTAAAATTCAAGTTATTTGGGTGTGCTTAAGTTCAATTCTAGGTTTATTCTAATCCGTCCTAAGTTTCCACATCTTTTTTTTTTTGAATGGTAAAGGATATCATTTATTGACAATGGAAAAAAAACAAAATATAAGGTACAATATAATGGATCACCGCGAAGATGATGCCGGCTAAAGAGTGGACTATACTAGTATTATCCTAATCCCAACCTGATTACAATAGCTCACACCATATATCATACCACTCCTTTTCATCAAAGGAATCCCACACCGAAACCCATTCAAATAAAGTATTATAAATGAAGATGACCAATTCCCCCTCACTTCGAATTTTACCCTCAAATATGAGACTGTTTCTCTCTTTCCACAATCCCCAACAAATATCCCCTGGTAAAGCATGCCACATGTACTAAGACAAATATTCCCAAGCTTACTCAACCACCAACCCAAAATAAGGTCATTAAAGTGCAATGGAAAGGTCCATGATATATGTAAGTGAGAAAGGAAAAAATGCTACACCCTACTAGCATCGGATAGTGGATGAGAAGATGACTTACTGATTCCTCTCCAATCCTAAAGAGTATACATCTATTGACCAAATTCCATCCTCTACGTTGAAGATGATCAAGGCTTAGAATTTTATCCAGGAAATAAGTCCATAAGAAGAAAGATACTCTAAATGGAATATTTGGGATCCAAATGCCATTATGGGGGAATCCAACATTTGTACAATTTAGGAGCCTACAATAAAATGATTTCCATGTAAAGCAACCCTGTGATTTAACTTCCAAGTCCAGCCATCCATCCTATTGCTATTCGGTGCCATGTTACCTAAGGTCTCCAACAGATTGAGTAGCTTACTAACTTCCCAATTATTTGGATCTCTTCTTAATCTTGGGCACCAAATCCTTCAAAGATCATCATAACATGATGCCACCGATGCCAGGGGGTCTAGAGCCAATTGAAAGATATTGGGATACGTCTCCCTAAGATTCACCTCACCCACCCATGTATCATTCCAAAAACTAATATTCTCACCTCCATAGATGTTGAACCTAATACATTTCCAAAAATCTTTCGTACCTGCATGTATGGATTTCCAAATCCCACACCCATGTCTTCCCTTTGCCTTCCTGGGTTCTCAAATAGATTTTTCACCAAATAGAGTTACCATAACCCTACGCCATTAACTATCTCTCTCCACTCCAAATCTCCAGAGCCATTTAACCAATAATGCCTTGGTATGATGACGAATCCTCCTAATTCCCAACCCACCATTAATTATGGGCACACAACAAGTCTCCCTAAATGATGATATTTGTGATGATCCAGATGATCATACCACAAAATCTTTTAAACATAGCCTTCATTCTATTAGCCACAGATATTGGAACTGTGAATAAAGATAAAAAGTAGTTTGGCATGGTAGCAAGGGCAACCTTAATTAAGGTAAGTCTCCCACCTTTTGATAGAAGAGGAGCTTTCCATGAGTTGATTCTCAATGACATCTTATCAATCACTGGCTCCCAAATCACCCTTGATCTGTAATTAGCCTCCAATGGTAGGCCCAGGTAGGTGACAGGGAGACATTCAATTTTACATCCTAAAATCCAAACCAGACTATCAAAATCACAATCCACCCCCACTTGGAATAATTCACTCTTTGCCAAGTTAATTTTTAGTCCCGATATGACCTCAAAACAACTAAGGATGCATCTGAGATACTCCAACTGCATCACCTCTACATCACAAAATATCATTGTATCATCCGTAACTTGAAGATGGGACACCATAACGTCATCCAAACCAACCTTAAATCCTGTGATATATCCCATCTCAGCCTTTTTGATCATTCTGCTTAATACCTCTGATACCATAATGAATAGGAACAGTGATAGGGGGTTGCCTTGTCGAATGCCTCTCGATCCATTGAAAAATCCGGTTGGGCTTCCATTAATCATTATAGAATAATAGGCTTCCACTTCACTTTTAATGATATTTTGATTATGAGACCATTCACCATTTATCTACAGCCCATGAATATCATTCGAACATTTATTTTGTAATGCCATTTTGTGGAAAAATTTGGTGTTACGATCACCCTCTTTCAACCATCTCACTCTAGATCTTTGTCTCCAATAGGTCTCTTCTTTCATCGCCAACATCTGAAATTCCTTATGAAGCCCCTCATGATTCAATCTTTCCCTATTTGACAATGATCTATCTTCTTCCAATATATCAATGATTCAATGATTCTTATATTCTCAATGCATCTCTTCCTTTCTTCTTTAAAGTACCCACTCGACATTTTACTCCAAGCTTTAAGGTGCCCTTTCAAATTTTTAAGTTTAAGAGCAAAGACCCAACTAGCATTACCCGAATAATAATTTTGGTTCCAAACCACTTCCACCATCTCTATGAAATCCAGCTCCATAAACCAAAATTCCTCAAATTTAAATGGGGATGGACCCCACCCCTAACCCAACATGATCCTAGTAATATCGGGGTATGGTTTGATAGGGACCGAGGAATTGCCATCTGAGATCTGCATGGGAATAGCTCCTCCCAATTGTTGCAAAATAGGAATCGGTTCAAACGGTTCATAGACGGATTCTCCCGGAAATTGGACCATGTACATTTAGAAACTTTCAATGGACCATCAATTAAATTCCACCTATCAATAAAATTCCCAAATTTGTTCATTCTCGCATCCCTAGCCACCATTTCTTTCCTTTCATGTAAAAACCGAATCAAATTAAAATCTCCTCCAAGACACCATGGTAAATTCCATCTTGCATTTATATTGTCCAATTGGTCAAGAAAGTCATCCACTTCCCCATTCAAGACAGGTCCATGTACTCCCGATAGTACCCATTCATCCACTCCCACAATCAATCTACACCGAATCGAAATTGAGAAGGCCCCAATTTCATGTTCCAATACCTCCACTTTATCCTCCTTCCATATCATAAGAATCCCACCCAAAGCACTATATGAAGGAAGGACCAGCCAGTTATTAGTTGTGACACCCCAAATTTCACTAACCAACTGATCATTCATGATCTCAGTTAGGCATCTAAACTTGCTATATCCTGCATCAATCGCTCTACATATCAGAAACTAATGCTGACTGGGTCTATTATGTTCCCATTTTAGTAGTCTAAGCATCTAATAAAAGTTTCAGTTGAAGAAACAAAGGAATGGGGAGCCATGTGCGGGGGGAGCTGACTGGTTCTTGTGTATATGATGCAGCAGCCCATTATCCATGATCCATTTACCTAGACTAATGACCATGTGAGTGGGTTTAATATTATTGTTCTCTATATACGTTAGAGAAAGGAAATTAAAAAAATGTTACAAACAGAATTTTAATTGAAATCTTCTCTCCTTCTTATCAAGTGTTAGACTTGGCTAGGTGAGTGATTCCCTAATTAGAGATGTGAGGATTCCATCTGCAGACTGAGCGATTCCAGTCCTAGTAGGTTGAGTGATTCCCGGCATATCCTTTTATTTACTTGCAGCCTTTCCTGTGTTGCATTAAATTGGTATCATTGCAAGTTCATCCATTGGTTCTGCATCAGCATAGTTTGTCTTTTTTTCTTCTTTCAATGAATACCAGTGTTTCGCTTCAGACCTGTTGAGTTGTATTAGTGTTCTTTTTCTTAAGTTGACGCCTACTTTTTTTCTTGTAGTTTGTTCTACTTCGAATTTTGAGGGCTGCAGGTGTCACGTGATTCAAATTGTTTTTATACACCTGTGGCATTTGTGGTAAACGAATGAATATCTGCAACTTTTTGCTGAAACAGGTGACCATTGAGAATATCTGTACCTAGTGATTCAAGAAAAAATAAGTATACTGAAAATATATCTTTTAAAGGCTTCAATACTTGTGGCACATCTAAGTATGATAGAACTTCAAAGTCTGTACACACCATCTACCAAGAATTTCCTTGAGATGCAGATGTAAAAAAATTAAGTGTTACCATTTAATTGAATGAAGTATGATTTTCTGATAAAAAAGACCAGAACAAGCAGGAGCTCTTCAGGTGTGTGAGGAGTTATAAACTTATAATTGTAAATGTACAGAGAGAGAGAGAGGAGATTCTTGGTACACCATACGCACCCTTTCCAAAGAATTTCCTTGAGATGCAGATGTAAAAATGTTAATTGTTACCTTTTCATTGAATGGAGTATAATTTTCTGGTCAAAAAGACTAGAACAACCAGGAGCTCTTCAGGTGTGTGAAGAGTTATAAACTTATAATTGTAAATGCACACACAAACACACACACACACAGAGAGAGAGAGAGAGAGAGAGAGAGGTACCTCGGTTGTTGAAGGTAAGTATACAGGAATATACTCCTTCACAAGATCAAGAGCGAATGATCCCATAACACGCTCCCCAGGAACCTTAATGGTTTGCAAAGAAATTGACGTTAGCTACGTTAATAGAGAGTCCACCATACTAAACAGAAAGATGACTCAGCATACCTCAACAACAAGACGATGAGGGTAGCAAGGTTCATCCCAAGCGTATGGACAAGATGTGTAGGAATGCACAATTGTTTCAAACGTTTCACATTTTTGCTGGTAAACTCGTAACCTCTGCAATGTAGTAGAACATGCAATTAATGAAGCACTCATAAGATACTCCACAAGAAAGGGAATTAGAATAAACAGTTCAACAAATGATTTTATGTTTTAAAAAAAGTACAGTAAGAAACTTGTAAATTAGTACAATTATTTCACATAAAAACTAAAAGAAAAATATGCATCTAAAATAAGAGGAGATCCAAAGCAAACAGCTCGTTGCAATCACAACTCAAACTTGATGCTGAGAAGCAAAAGTCTGTTCCTTGACACTAAGAATCATAGGCTAGCACAACAATGGTACAAAACCCACCTTTAGGCCAGTAAATAAGCAGAAAAAAGGAGAGAAGTCTGTTGCTAAGCTGATGATCCGACAACAGATCGTGCACAAACTTCCAAAGTCTTTGATGTTTCTTCTCAAGAGAAGAAAATACACACAAAAAGTGTTTGGGAAGAAAACAAAAGCTCCACATCTTGGAGCCTTCCCTTCTTTTCTTTATTTTTATTTCAATAAAATACTCTCTCACTCATTCATACATTTGGGGATTTATAAAGCTTTACAAGCTTTTAAAGATAATCCTAACAAAACAGGGGAATAAAATAATATCCTAAACCTAATAGACTAAATTACTTAACCAAAAAAAATCCCAAAATTAAAGAAATACTCTTCTTAAACATTGTGGACACCTATTAAAATTAAACAACTCTTAACCTCCCAAATCCTCAAAAAAAAGATATACCCTAAACAACTAAGGCTGTTTGTTGGGATTCGTGTAACCGACCCCAAATAGTTGGGATAAGGCTGTTTGTTGTTGTTGTACCCTAAACAAATAAGGAAAGAAATCTCCTTATCAAATGACTCCTAAACATACTTTCCTAATAAAATTTAAAATTTAAAACACATCACTAAAAAAAGTATAGAACCTCAACATGTAGCAGCTTCTCTTGGAGATATTATCCTCTCATCCTTCATTTTCTCTTATCAAGATTCTCCATGAAGTCAATGGCCAGATGCTGGATCTCTGGTTCATATTCTCTTCTCTATGAACATCACACATCTATTAGGAATTACATTCTTTCTAATTATAAGATAGTCCCCAAATAACATAATATTGAAGTATATCATCTCCTAACACCTAAAGGTTTTTTGAGAGTTGGTTAATTCATGGTTAACATGGTATTAGAGCCAAGCTAGGTCATGAGTTTGAATCCCAGTGGAAGTATTTTCCCGGATGTATTGGGGTGTGCATGTGTACACATTGTGTGGACTCGCGCCTGGCTCCCTGAGAGTGTTCCCAGGAAAGAACAGTGTTTTTCCTGAGAGGGGTGTTGAAATATATTAATTTGTGTCTCTCTTACCACCATAAGGTTTTGGGAGAGTTGGTTAGTTTACTGTTTAACATATATACCTAACACAGATATAAAACTTCAACATTCTTCATGCTTACCCTCCCATCCTAGGGATAAAACCTTCATTTAGAGAACTGAAAGGCTCATAAATTCAACTAGCACTCTCTTGGAAATCCTTCCAATTATTCAGCAACCAACATTTTCCTCATTAGAAACAGCAACATCCATAGAATGACTGTTATTGAAATGCATGAGATGGAAGATTTGAAAGAATAAAATTAAAAAAGAATGCATTTGTCAAAATTTAAGTGCATAACCAAGAAGTGATAAGATGAAGGAAAGTCAATTGAGTTGGTTAGTCATGTGCAATGAATCCTAGTGACTGCATCAATGAGAAAGAATGATATGGTGCAAGTTAAAAGCTATAAAAGGACATGAGGACAGGCAGAAAGGCTGTGACTTGAAGACATGAGAGAAGGCCTGGTGATTTACGATTTAACTGGAGATATGGCCTTGAATAGAGAGGAACAGTGCAATGGAATTTGTGTAGCAGACACCATGTAGTTTGAGTAAGGCCTTGTTGAGTTGAGTTGTAGAGGTTTTGACATTAACCTATTTCTAGGAGAGATGTAACAATGCACCAAGTTTAAGTTGCAATAAAAATTTACCATGAGAAATGCTAACATGCACCTAACTTATTTTGTAGTGCAATTTAGCAAGGAAAGATGCTAACATGAATCCATGCTAGATAAAAACCCTAAAAAAAAGGAATCACAAGGGAAAAAAAACAAAGAGATAATAAGGCAGAACTATAGAAAGGAAAAACTCATTGTTGCTTCTTAAAAGTGGCCTGAACCAGGCAAAGTAGTACATGAAATTGAATAAAAGGTGTAAAAAGGATTAACATTATTAAAAATAGTTAAGCACCAAAAAAAAAAAAACATAGAATGAAATGGAAATAAGAACTTATGCCTCAAATCAAAGTGAGTAACGAAACATAAGAGAATATTTGAAAAAAATGATAAAAAGAGAAGATTTTAGATTAGGACAACCTTTTAAAACAATGGAAACATTAGTTGGGATTAGAATTGCTCAAATACCATGCATGTTTGGATTGAAAGTGGAAATAGTGAAGCAAAGTTCTACTGCACAAAAAATGAAAATAAAATAAATCTCATCTAAATTATTACAATTATAGTTAGAATTCAGATGATCCAATCTAACAAGGCATCTATGACAAATTACCTTGCAAGTAACTTACAATAAGAATGAGTACGTATGCATGTTACACACTCATATATAGTCATGTGCAATAAGAGAAATGTATCTCTATCACCTATGTACAATTCATTTGCCAAGGTATCGCATATTGTTAACTGATCTGGGTATACAAAAACAAAATGTTCAACAAACCACCAAATTTAGGAGTTCTTTAGTGATAAGGAAAATTTTTAGAGTTCGCAGAGATTATCATGATATATTAGCAGAGACATGAGTTTGGGTACATTAAGTTTCCTGCTAATGTAAAAGTCATCCTCAATCTATATACAAGAGTAGAATAAAGCTCAGTTTCAATTTGAGGCTTCAACCAAACATTTATAGGGATATCACTTCATCAATGTCTTCATTTTCACTACTTGACAGTACATAAAGTTTTTCAGTTTATTTTTTCACAGTTAATAATCCCAACTGCAATCTTTGAAACTGATTATTCACCTAGTGGTTGTAGTCAGAAAGTTGGAATCAATACCTCAAATGCTCACCTCTAGGTTCTCATTATTCCCATCTCACTCTACTATTAACTTCTTGCAGTTTCCACTACCAAAGTATAGCTGCACCATTCATCTTTTTTATTTATTTTGATAAGAAAAATGATTTTATTAAAAAAGGTGAGAGACACCCTGAGCAGTTACACCTGACTCCAAATCCAACCATTCTTTTTTATTTTTCCTGTAAAGATCAAGCAATGTCTCTACAAAATATTTAAAGTAGTTTTCCATTAAATTCAGGGTCTTCAATATTGAATCCTCGATCAAAACCATTCTGGATGTTGCCACATCTTCTTTTGGGCCATGATCTGTTTGAATTTTTTTATTTTTTTTTAAATTTCTCCTGACTGATTGCTATTGTCTTGTGGTTCTAGCATTTGGATTTCTCTTCTTGTTGATAGGTGCTAACATTACCTTTAAGAAGCTCTATTACCATTTTCCATTATCACATCATCTTTGAAATGAACTCTTTCCAACAATTCTATATTCTATTATAAATTCACCCATTTCTTAATTGCAGAAAATAACTTTACAATCCTTACGTTGAGAATTTTGCATTTATACCAAATTGATGTTGAGAGACAGTGACTTTCTCATAGTTTCTTCAATCATAGGACTAGGGTACCAAACTAGTAGAGATGTTAGGGCTTTTTGCTTCTAGATTGAACAAATTGTTCCACTAGATGCCAAGGTGGGGTAATGATGCTGTGGAAAAATTGATTCTTGGAAGATGGCATAGAAAATTACTTTGATAATTGTCGAAGCTGTGGTTTATTAGAAGAGATGCAAAATAAAAGATTTCCTACAAGCTATTCAAGCAACAAACTTGAAAGTTGGAGGAAAAATATTTTATTCAAAGAACCAAATTTTCTTTTAAACTAATATTTTTTGGCCTCTTATATAGACTTCATCCTCTAATCTAAGGCCTCTTGACAATTTTTAACATCATAACCATATATAAAAGACTGCAAAACACACTAAAATTCTAAATGGACTGCCAAAAAATAAACTTGTTGATTCATTATTGTTATTACTGTTGAAGTATTGTATGCAGGGGTATTTATGTAATAAGGGTATTATACACCCATACATTTGGTATACCATATGTACTGTGTACAAATACATTATTAATATAAATACCATCGTATGAGACAAATAGACTCATACGGTTGACCCAATCGTATTCTACTCTGTTTCCTTCCTCTTCTAAGCACACAAATCCACATTACAAACTCAATTGACGACTTGGTATTAGAGCAGGGAAGAGATCGGGGCATGATTAGAGCTCACTGTGCAGGGGGAGGATGTTGACATCAGCTCATCCGTATGCTGACATTAGTAGGTTGTACCATCATCCTTGATTGGGAGTTTAAGATTTTGATAGATCTCAGTCTCTTGATGCATAAATGATTTTATTTTGAATTTTTTTTGTGAATAGATCTTGAAAACATCCGTTTTTGAAAAACCAAAGATCTATATCTATACAGTGTATTTCAACTCAATTCCTTCAACAAGGCAGGTTTTTTTTTTTTATGACAAATCTATTGGGACAAGTCCCATTCAATTTCATTTTGATTTGAGGGAGTTATGGTGATTTTCGGCTAGGGAGGTAATTGACGCTTGAGACGATTTTTTCCTCAATATTGGGCTCAATTTTCGAGACTTCAAATCGAATTCTCAAAAAGGATGGGTCGTGTTTGGGGGATGAATTAATTGGGACAAGCTTCATTTAGTTTGGTTTGGATTTGAGTACGCTTTTGTGTTTTTTGGGCTAGGGAGGAGCAAGATGCTCAGATGATTTTTTTGGCCTTCTTTTTCTCGTTTTTATTGCACTCAAATCTGAAAGCCTGAGGCCATGAATAGTGGATTATGCATGTTTTTGATGTTGTTTGGGGATTTTCCATGGCTGTTCGGGTCACGTGTTGAATTCGGATTGTAAGGTACATATTGGTTGATCATATTTGTGGGCTACTTTGTGTGTTGCATAATGTCAGAAGCATCAAAGGCATCTGAAAATGGGGATGAGTCTTGGAGTGGTCCGAGTATTGTTACCATTACGTCACCAATGGGTATTTAGAGTGACAATCTTGGTGTGCAGATCACCACCATCAAGTTGGATGGAACAAACTACTTGGAATGGTCTCAATCTGTAAGAATGTAGATTGGTGGAAGATGAAAACTTGGGTACATAAATGGATGTGTTATTGAACCTTTCGCTTTAGACACTTAGGCTTATAAGAGATGGGAGTTTGAGAACCTCACTATTATGTCCTCGTTACTCAACTCAATGCAACATCGAATCAATCGTGGTTTTTTATACATTAAAATAAGGATATATGGGATTCTGTTACATAGACCTATTCGTAGGTGAAGAACTTTATACGAGTTTACTAATTAAATCAAGAGAGAACACATATTAGCTAGGGGGAGAAAGGTCTAGGCAACTACTTTGCCACTTCGCATAGCATGTGGGAGGAGCTAGATCACTATGAAACACAAAAACCAATTTATTAGGCAGATGCAGTGGCATATAAAGACAAACTGGAGAGAAATAAAATTTTTGAATTTCTGGCTGGGTTGAATAAGGAATTTGAATTGGTCTGAATCAACATTTTAAGTAAAGGTACCCTTCCATCTTTAAATGAAGTATATGCACTAGCCCAAAGTGAAGAAAGCACAAGAATATTATACATTAGTACTCATCTGGGATTCCAGAGAGATCTACCTTAGCTTCCACTCTTGTTTTGCAAAAGGGATGTAAAAGTGGTTTTAAAAAAAAGATTCCATGGAAAGGGGGACCCATTGATAAAGATAAGCTCTGTTGTAGTCATTGTAGGAAGATAAGACATACAAGAGAATATTGTTGAGATCTCATTGGCCGACCTACAAAATTCAGTAAGCCTGAAAATGTGCGAGCAAACTTAGTCACATCTCAAGAAAAGGATATGAGTGGGTCTTAGCCTTGGTTATTCAAAGACTGTTGAAATTGACACTTCATCCTCTAGTCAAAATTCTCGATGAATGTTCATAGTTCCTGAAACTAAAAATCTATGCTGGTTTATGGCTCAACTAGAATGGTCGATGGTAGGGAGTCATCCTTCAACCTCTTCATTTGCCTCTACAGAGTTAAGTACCAATGCCATTGTTTTCTATGTCTCTTCATCCACATATCCATCCTAGAATATTGATTTTGGGGTATCGGATCATATGACAGGTCTGTCACCAGTTTTCTCTTCTTATTTTATTTGTTATGGTCATGACAAAGCCGAAATGGCAAATGGGACATTATCCTCTATTTCTGGGAACGGAAGTATCATCGTCTTACCTAATATGTCCTTATTCTCAGTTCTACATGTTCCTAAATTTGTGACTAACATGTTGTCTATTAGTCTTATTATTCATGATTTAAACTACTCAGTCACTTTCTTTTCGTCTCATTGTGTGTTTCAAGACTTGGATTCGAAGCAGATGATTGAGAGTGGTCGTGTAGCTAATGAACTCTACCTCCTTGATGACAGTGTGGATTTTCAATTGTCAACATGTTTTTCTCGTAATCATGAGTGTCATTTCAGTAATAAAGACCAGTTAATGCAATGACATAATCGGTTAGGTCATTTATCAATAACTTTATTGTATATTTTGTTTCCAATTTTGTTTGGGTATAGGGTTGAGTATGATTTTCATAGTGAGGTTTGTCAATTGTCAAAGCATGTTTGGAACACTAATTCTCCTAGTATTAATAATAAAAGTTCCTTTCCATTTTCTTTGGTACACTCTGATGTTTGGGGACCTTCCCTTACCACTTCTCTTTTTGGATTTCGGTATTTTGTTTTTTTCGTTGAAGATTATTCGTTGTGTACATGAGTGTATTTGATGAAAATAAAAGGGAAAGTTTATTCCATTTTTCATAACATTTACAGGATGGGTCTAACTCAATAGGGTACATCCATTAAGATCCTCAGATCTGATAATAGGGGGGAGCACATTTCTTCACAGTTGCTTAAGTATTTGACAGATTATGGGATTATTCATCAGACTTCTTGTGTTCATACTCCACAATAGAATGGTGTAGCCGAATGCAAAAATTGCCACCAGCTAGAGGTTACTTGATCTCTCTTATTTAGTATGAACGTCCCTAAAACCTTTTGGTCTGAAGCTCTCCTTACTACTGCTTATATGATAAATCGTATACCTTCTCGAGTTCATCTTAAAACACCTATTGATGTTTTATGCCTTGACATTCCTTTCTTTCTTGTGTCTCCCAAAGTATTTGGGTATATTTGTTATGTTTATATACATAAGGGGATAGGTCTAAATTGGACCCACGTACAGATAAATGTATATTTTTGGGATACCCTTCTACTAAAAAATCTTATAAGTGCTACAACCCAAGGACTGAGAAAATATTTGTCTTAATGCATGTCATCTTTTTGAATCTGTTCCTTTTTTCTCTCCTTTTACGACCTCTCTTCAGGGGGAGAGTTTGAGTAGTGAAGAGAGGTCTCAGTGTTTGCCTTTACTACTACTAGCC
>JAOXJP010123577.1:0-42699 GCA_025762735.1 Platanus orientalis | reverse complement strand
TCAGTTAAACCCCACTTTCCAACTTCTTCTCATCAACAAAGACACATTGAATTTGCCAACCTTCATAAGCCTTCCCACATCAAAGCATCAAAAGGCTGGCAAATTACCATTTTACCCCTACATCCTCAGGAGTTCAAATCAGACCCAATCGAACTCCAATTTTCAACTTCTTTATATCAACAAGAACACCTTGACTTTAATCTACCAACCTTCATAAACCTCCCCACATTAAAGCATCGAAAGGCTGACAAATTATCGTTCTACCCTTGTATCCTCTAAAGGTCAAATTAACCTTATTTGAACCCATTTGCTCCACAACTTCTCAAATGTTCTCTACAAAGAAGGCACCTAGGTTTTAACCACTTCTCGAGGCCTCCAGCATAAAACCCCAAAAAAATTGGCAAATGACCATTTTACCCCTACACCTCTAAAAACTTAAACCATAGGCTATGAAGCTCATTTTTTTCAGGATTCTCCAACCCTCATCAATATTCCCATATTGGGGTACAAAAGGATAAGAGAATTACCATTTTACCCCCACATCCTCAAAACACATTATTTCTCCCTAAAATCGAACCTTTGAAAAAACCCTGAAGGCTCAATACAGATCAGAAACTCACCCAGTCAGTGGTCATACTCTCAGGAGCCCTAAATCTTTCCAAGGACAACCTTAGAGGGCACAATGCCCCCAATTGCCCCAATCCGTCTCCAGAATACAGCAAACACACCTATATCAGCCATGGGCACTCGAAGAGCTCCCGAAAACTCTCCAAACAGCCAAACCCATCAAGGTCAGACTCATTTTCTTCGCTTTTTAGAGATCTTCGATAAATGCCCTAATGAAGGAATCCTTCCTCAAACCTTGCACCACTTATCAACTCAATTCTTCGACAACCTAGGCCATGCTTCTCAATCAGATGACCCTAGTTTAGAAATCTCCCGAAAATTCACTAAGGATCAGATTCTCAGCATGTCAAGCCCCAGGGCATCGCAAGTACAAAGCCCAAGCAACCATAATTACAAACACTCTCCATTCAAACTCAAAAAAAAAAAATCACTGGTCCAAGCGGTATTCGTTGTAAAACAATTCAAGGCTTGGAGCATAACTTTCAGCTTGGGTATCTAACTCATACACAGTTGGAACCTGTGGCTCACAAACCCCAAGGGCTATCTTTCATATAGAGATTTCAAAGATCAATTTTGTCTTCTTACATTTCTTTCAATGATCCAGACCAATACGGTAATGTTTCGGGTCTATTTTGTGACCCACTTACACAAACTTAATTCAAATTTCGTCAGTGGCATTGCGACCAGAATGTTCGAGAGATACAAATAACTCATAAGCCTTGAAAACATAGGAGCCTTAGGACCCAAAAAGCAAGCTCAAACAGTAAAAGGGTAAAATCCAAACCAAAATATCTCAAATTTTCAAAAATACCCTTGAATCTTTTCCTAAATCCTATACCCCCCATTTGGAATATTCCAAATGAGGGGTAGACAATTAAGGACTACCTCTCCTAGCCTTGCACCCCTCCCCATGGGCCCCACATGCTCCCCCATAAACCTATCACTACATGACATGTGGCATGAGGGCCCACCACCTTCATCCTCATCCACACACTCCTCTCCACCTCCATGAAACCTTCTAGAAGCCTCTAGAAGAAGCCACCTAACTCTCTTCCCCTCCACAAATCCCCCACCTCCTCATTTCAGCCACACACCTCACTCCCTTCTAGAATCTCTCCACTCACCTCTCTTCTCATCCACACACTCCCACCTCCTCCAACCACCTCACCCCTTCCACCATAGTCCACCTCCCTTAGCCTTTCCTATATAAACCCCCCAACTCGTTTTCAGAGGATCCAAGACAACAAACCAAAAGAAAAAAAGAGGAGAAAATAAAGGAAAGAAAGAAAAAAGAGAAAGAAAAGAGAAAGAAGAAAGAAAAAGAGAAAGAAAGACCAAACCACTACCAGGTAGGCCCCCTCTCCCCCCTCTATTAGTGTTCAAAGAACATTACTTCCATGTTGTAATGGACCCACCTCCTCCAAATGATTGAGTGAGAAATAAGGGAGACAATCTGTATCCTTTTGTTGTTTTTTTTATATAATGCATGTTAAAGTAGCTCTTTTTATTTCGTTTTTATATGCTAGTGGGGTCAGTGACTTACATCAGATGTCACTAACCCCTATGCCTACCTTCATGTCTAAAACGGACCTCAAAAAGTAGGGAAAGGTTCCAAGAATGGACCCTACTTCCTTCATTAAAACAGTGTGTTGAAGCACTGTTTTATAAAGCCAACCCTCATGTACGATTTTTTTATCCTATCTAAAAAAGAATTTTGGTTGAACCTTTTAGTCCACTGTTAAGTTAATTATCATAGCTGTGTAATGAATTTTTTTTAAGCACATTTTCTAATTCTAGCTATTTTTAATTTGATGTATAGCATGTTGTCTAAATTCTGAATTGTGATAGTAGTCCATCTTGTTTGGGTTATAACCCTTATGTAAAATGAATCTTGGCCTAAAATTTTAAATGTAAACTCCTAACTAACCTCTCAGACCCTCTGTAAAATTTGAGACCTGTCCAATTTCGGGATTTCAAGATATGGGTCCCACAACCCTGAGTTTTTTTGAAAAATCTGTGCTGAGTGCACAGTGTTTTACATTTTGGAAAAATCCAAAGATGGGCCCCACCCATCCTCCAGGGGCTGCGAACTTTTTTGAACCCTCCTAGGGATGTCACTCATCTTCCCCAAAAGGCCCAGGGTCAGTGGACCCCGGAATGTTGCCCAAAAACCCAGAAAACAGTCACTGTTTTCTAGGAATTGAACAGTACATCCGATCTCCCACTCTATGAGAGATCAGGCGTACCTTGTTTTTCAGGCATACCAAAACAGGAAAATCTCCAAATTGTCCCTAATCCTGCAATAACTCTCAGATAACCCTCGGACCCCCAAACAGACACTGGAAAAGAATCCAAGTCTCTGACATATCAGCAAAACCCATAAAGGGTTTAATTGAGTCAGTATGCCTGATCTCCACCTCTGTGTGAGATTAGGCATATATAATGTTCAGGCGTACCAAAATAGAAAAATCTTCAAATTGTCCCTAATCCCACAATAACTCTTAGATAGCCCCTGGACCCCCAAACAGACTTTGGAAATGATTTCAAGTCTTTGACATATCAACAAAACCCAGAAAGGGTTCAATTGAGTCAGTACGCCTGATCTCCACCTTTGTGAGAGATCAGACGTATATGGAATTCAGGCGTACCTGGTCACAGTGACTCAAAAATGGTGTCCTTGAGTGTTCCAACACTCACGACAACCCAAAAACTCATAAAATGTTAAAACTTGATTTTTGTGTATATCCCAGAAACCTGGAATTACCAACAAAGATCAAGTAGGGCCCAATTGAGTTTGTACGCCTGAACTCTCACTCTGTGGGAGATCAGGCGTACCAAAGATTAAGCGTACTGACAAAAAACCCCTTAAAACTCTCATATTTTTATTCACTGCTTAATGAAAATAAAATAAATGTTTAGGTAAGAGGAGCCACCCTAAAAAGGTGGGTGGTTGGGGTGCCTAACACCTTCCCCAATTGCAACCAAACAGCTTACCCAGATCCCTGAAAACCAGACCAGTCAGAGAGTCAACCCTAGGCCCAAGTGCCTAACTTGGGCCCCAAAAAGGCCCGCATTCTCCCTTCCCCTAGAAAGGAGGCAGGCGTCCAAACTAGCCTGTAAAAACTTGAGTTAGTGGCGACTCCAAACCCCTGAAGTGGAGCGGGCAGACCTCCCCGGTCTTTCCATGATGCCCATAGGCCCGAAGACCCTTATGGGGTTGGGCCTTTATGATAATTGCCTTTATGGCTCGGAGACCTCTATGAGGTTGGCCCTTGTGGCACAAAGACCTTTCATGGGTTACATTTGCATAGGCCTTTGTGGCACGGAGACCCTTCATGGGTTATATTTGCACATGATATTTATATGTTTTTGCATGTGTTTTGAACTAGAAGTCAGGTTTCCGTATACGATTCTTTACATAGGTAAACCATTATGCTTTGTTTTAAAAATGCATGGACTATACTTTAATATTATATGTCATTGTTAGCCTTTACTTGCACCTCTTGTATCCATGCATGATTTCATACTTTATGCACCATTTTTTATATATACTTGTTTAGGAAAAACTCGTACTAAGCCTGCCCTTTCCTCGTATATTTTATATGGTTACTCGCTGAGCCCGTCAAGATCACCGAAATTGACAACATTTTCAAATTAGGTTGCTAGAGCATAAAGGAGCTATGTAAGTGACCAGCTGGATATTTTTGGGAGGATTCTAGTTCCTCATATTTCAATTTAGATAACAATTTATTTGGACTTCTCTTTTATGTTGGGCATGTATTTGAGTCCCTTTTATTTCAGATGAATGTATTTGACTTTAGTTTGATGGATGTGGAAACTTTTGGTGATATTTTCACTTGAGTAGATAGGTTGGATTATATGGAACCACACAAGTTGATTAACATGAGATAATAGATTTGATTTGTGAGAAATTGTATTTGATATGGAAGCATGTGCCCCTTATTTTTTGTTGATGTATTATTAGATGACTTTATGTTTATTCCGCTACATTGGTGTGCTAGAAGATGTCATTTCTGTTGTGCCATTGAATGTATGTTGTTAGAGATGTATTGTTATTATTTCCGCTGCATAAGGTTATAAATGGACTATGGAAGAAAAAAATATGTGACCGTGGTAGAAGGTCACAGCCTGAATCCAAGTCAGATATGGGTGGGAGCCGGGTTTGGGTTCGGGGTGTGACAATTTTACTTCATAATTTCTTACACCTTTCATATTCTATTCTTTATCATTTAGTGTATGCATGCTATTTATAGAAATATCTCTCCATAATTGTTAACGAATATAGCCCCTATAGACTCTCATTTCCTAGCATGAAGTTACTCATGGACTAAGCTTAGAACCTACAGGTACTCATAAATAACCACCAGCCTTCAACCGATAGTCATGAACACTTGCAGAGACTCGTCGAGTAGTCATGAATCCTCATAGTAATGCGGTTAAATCAACCACCATAGAACCCCGAAAACCTAATATTATTCACTTCCTTGAGTACTAACATGCAACACTTGTCTTTAGACAACAACACACCGATCAAGGTACGTAAGCTTCATTTACACTAAATTAATGGTAGTAAGGCTAAAAAATAAGGAATATATGTAATGTGAAGTGTCATCATAAGATTGGCGTGTTGGGGGTACCTAGTAACTTCCCCCAACATACCTAAATAACTTACTTAGAATCCCAAGTTGTAAACCAATAGTGGAGTCATACACTACTTATATCATGATTTTCACAAGATTTACAACGTAAAAAACAATGTCTAACTCCATTATTAAATAGAGTTTGTGGAAACTCTAAAACAACACACACACACACACACACACCAAAGTAGAACTACATGCAGTTTGATTTCAACAAACCAAACTTATGCTAACCCTTGGGTACATAGGTAAACTGGACTGCATTCTCAAGTTCAACTAAAATAATTTAATACATTGTGGGTGAAACAAGGATTGTCAATAATACCACTAGGGGTGTCAATGAGTCAAGCTGAGCTGAGCTTTCCCAACTCAGCTCAAGCTCATCATATGAAGGCAAAGCTCATGCTCGTGACAAGTCTGAGGTACCTGTTAATGTAAATTGGCAATTCCATAGATTGGAAAATACATGGAGTGGTAGATTAGGCATGTCATAAGCATATTGCATGTATTAGTCATGTCTATAATCGATAGATTCCTTGTGTCTAAAGAATGAAGACACACTCCAAGGACTTGAAGCCACAAGGATTGATACCCTTCAAGATTGACATGGTCTAAGACTTGAAGATTCAAGCCTTTACATGCTCAAGGAAGGTATATAAAAGTAAACATGAGATTAGACATAGGTGTAAGACCTAAAGAACCCTTGTGAGGGTCAATGGACCAACCCATGCCTTAAGGATAAGACCTATAGTGATTAAGAATCACTTTAAGGAAAAATGACAAAAAAAAAAAAACAGGGGAATCAGATCAATTCGAGGGGGGTTGGATCAATCCAAACTTACCGGATCAATCCACCACTTAGCAAATCAATCCAATGGCCAATTGGATCCATTTGATGGGCCTATTGGATCGATTTGAGGTTGCTCGAGTGCTCAGTTTGGTAACTGACTGCACCATCAGATTAATCCAATTTTAGTGGATTGATTTGATATCGCAAAATTAAAAAAAAAAAAAATAGATCTAATGACGGTGATTTTTTAACCATTGGGAAAGATACCAAATCAATGGTGCACGACTATGCTCTTCCCCTATAAGTATGAGAGAGGCTCAAATAAGCTCTCTAACTTACACAAGAAAATCTTGAGAGAGAGAAAGATCAAGCAAAGACATTCAATCCTCCCAACCACCAAAGTCTCTCATTTATGAGCTTCCATTGAACATTCAATAAACAAGAGTCATTAATAGTGCTTTCCTAGCAATCATTCTTCATTGAATACAAAGAGGGAAGCAAGAAGATGGTTTACTCCCAAGTAAACCCTAGTGTGAAGCTCCAAGAAGCAAGGAGGTAACTCTTGGGAGCTTGGTGGAAAGCTAAACACACTAGCTCTATAAGGAACATCCACCATAAAAGGTTAGAAAACAATACACCAACCTTCAAGAGGTAAGTTGTATTGACTTCATTTTACTGAAACCTTACCACTACTGTTGGAGACACCGGTAGTTTAGACCTTAGCACTTCCGCCAAAGACACTGAGAGTGTAGACCAAACTCTGGCTGGAGATACCGGGAGTATAAACCATACTCGCCGGAGACACCGAGTGTAGAGCTTGTAAGTGATTAAGGGAAACACTAGGAATGCAAGTAGTTAGGTTTTGAATTTTATCCTTGATTGTAACTTGATTTAATCTAAGTAAAGTTTAGTAGCTCAAAGATAGCTTTGATAGTGGATGTAGGCCGATGTGTCAAACCACTATAAATATTGTGTTGTGTGTTGAATGCTTGTGGTGTGTATTATCTCTTCTCTCTACTTTGGCATAGCATTTATTGTGCAATCTTTCACACTTGCAATTAATTAGTAATCACAATTAATTGAAAGGTAAAATTGAACATTGCCATATCATTGCACTTGAAAACCTTAAAGAATTAAGTTGTAACATTGAGTGCTTTAATTTTCGAGTAGCATACTTAGACTAGAAATTCAAGTGGGGCTTAATTAAAAAGAATTTTTAATACATCTTATTAACCCCCCCTCTAAGATTAAAACCAAACTTTCATTATCGAGCCCAAGCTTGGCTTGGGATCGTAAAGGTAGCCTCAACTCGTCATCCAAAAGAAGAAAAAAATAAAAATAAAATAGGCCCAATAGCCTAATGGCCCATTAGCCCAATATGTCTTGTTTGAACATTATTATTTTCACTATATATATATATATATATATATATATATATATATATATATATTATAACTTTTTTAGCCAAATCGAGCTTTTAGTGAAGCTCGGCTCAAGCTTGCTTTGGGAACAAGCTCAAATATAGTCTTAGGCTCAGCCCTTGAGCTTAAAACAAGGCTTATAATGAATCGAGCCGAGCTAGCTTGGCTCGTTGACAACCCTATTGACCACACCAATAGAATAGGAGGGGAAATCCCAAAAGTGGAAGTGAGATGTTAATGGATATAAATTGGCCCCTTTCTTCTTCTTTTTTTTTTTTTTGGTGCCCATAGGTTGGTGACTCCATTGGGGACAACTGCTTAATCTTCTAAACATGGCATATGTTTTTGTGTTTCTTTACCTTATTGTCTTATACTGCCAAACATCTTAACCACTAAACATCCTAATCCCATCTTTTCATTCCTAAAACCCCTTATACTACCCCTCAACCACACTTAACTTTTCCTATAGAATAAGACAACTTTGACCTTGATTCAACCTATTTTCTTCTCAATATACTACATATGTCTTTATGATGGAAGAGCAAGAAGCTGAAGATTCTGGACCCATTATTGAAACCCTTGAATCCACAAACATGAAGAATGCTAGAAAGAATGGTTTTTTTTTTTTTTTCAAGAACCATTGACCATAAAAGTTTCTTCTCTATTGATGATTTACCTCCATCAAATTGGCATGGTTTTTTTTGACATGTTTACGTGGTGCCAAGTAGGAAATGTAAACCCCAAAGGCCATAGTGCAAAATGCAAAAATTTAGCTCTCATCTTAGTAGCCGCTTGCATGAATGGTAAATCAATCTAGGAGAATATCGCCACTTACAAGCCATTCAAGTTCAATCAATTGGTTATTTATTTATTATTATTATTATCATTTGTCCATGTAATTGGATCCCCCTTTCACCATACAAAATAGGAGAGAGAAGACGTCTTAAAAATGAAATATTATTCTTTCAAGAGAAATGATCTTAAGAAACAGTTTGATAAAATGTCTCAAAAAATATATGCCATAACCGGTATGTATGATCCAAACCTCAAGCAAAAGCCTTCCTCAATTCTTTTCTAGACCCCTTGGAAATGAGACAACCAAAATCATGGCCACAAACCATCTTTCTCTACAAATAGTATCTCCTTGAGAAAAACTTTCAACATGCTCTTATTGCTCTTGAATGACTTTGCAAACAGATAAAATTTCTCAAATAAGTGGAGAAAATGGAAAAAAAAAGGCTTAGCTTGTGTAAGAATAGATCTTTCTATCTAATGAGAAGATGAAAATTCTTGTTCATGCTCCAATACAAGAAATAAAATAAAAAATGAGCCACTTTAAAAAGTTTAGACTAGAAGCTTCTCAACCATACCAAAAGAAGAAAAGAAAATGAAAATTCCTTTTAAGGAAGAAATTTAGTAGGACATCATCACATTACTTCATTTGTGGAAAGCAAGGACATTTTACAAAAAGGCACACAAAGAAAAATCAAAGAGTAAAAATCCTACAATAAGCTGCCATTTATGTAGTGGAAATCTCGGATTTAGAATTTTTTTCCTACTCAATGATGAGTATATGCTTATGTCCTTATTTGCTATTAGTTATCTGAGAGTGAAGAAGATTCAGAAAACTCAAATGAACAATCCAAACTTTGGAAATTAACATCTCAGACATCCTATTTTCTCTTAATCAGTTAGTTCCCTTTGCTCAAGTTCATATCCTGACCTTCAAGTACGCAAAACCCCTTCCTATTTGCCTTGTATGATACAAAAGATGCAACAACCATCCTTAATCCAAACTTCCTCCCTAGTAATTTTGGGAACCATTTCCTAAAGTTTTCAAGATGCCAATGGAGAAAGATTCTAAATTGACAAAATTAATAAGCCGACCCTGATCAAGATTATTTCAAATTTGACAACTCGACATCAAATCCTTAGATCCCATCTTACTGTTAAAGACCTTCTCATTGGATTTGAATTCATAAGCTCCAAACTGTTGGATGGACAAGTCAAGGTCTAACTTATATGAAAATTTTCTTACCTACTCTAAAATCTCAAACCTTTACATGGCCTAACATTTATACTTAATCAAGGATAAACATATCCAAGATTGTTGTGTTACTTCCCATTTTGAGTTCCTCTACAAAAATTCCACCCCCTTTGGACCAATCGAATTTTTTTTAATGTAGTTATCCTTCAAAATCAATGAAGACATTAATCCCCTAAACACAAGTCACGGAGGCATGAATCCTTCTCATTTTGCTAGCCATTTGAGAATTCCCAACTCTCCCTATAGTCTCATGAAGCATTTTATGTGATAAATTATCAAAACAAATTTGAGGAAATCAAGACTTGTCAACAACTACCAACCATTGAATCACTTCTTTGCAGATCAAAATTTTCCCCTTACAAAAAAAAACTACCATTTTTTAACATCTGTCAAATGTAAATATTTTCTCAAAATTTGATCTCAATGTAGGCTTCTAAAAACTTGGCCTCCATCATAATGATAGGTGTAAAATAACATTCTACATATCAGATAATCATTTACAATGGATAGTTATGCCCTTTGGCCTAAAAAATGCTCAATCACAATTTAGAAAATTATGATAACATTTTTAGCTCATCATTCTCCACACTCTTGTGTACATTGATGACCTCTTACTGTTCTCAACAACCATTGCTGAACATGCCCAACTTCTCAAGCAATCTCATTCAATACTACACCAATATGGTATCATGATGACAAAAAAGAAAATGGTCATTGGTAGTACAAACATTGAATTTTTTGGAATGCAAATTTTTGAGGGAAAATATTGACTCCATCCTCACATAGCCACTTTTGTTAAAGGCTTCCTTGATCCGCTCATACAAAAAAAATTGATCCAACAATTTTTTAGCTTACTCAACTATGTAACACATTTCATTCTCCATATCTCTTATCAAAGATCTTTGCTCCCACCACTTTTATAGAAAGATCCTCCTCCTTGGTCTACTTAACAAACCAAAGCTATTAAAGACCTTTAAAAAATGGTAGAAAACCTACCTCCATTACAAATTCCAAGTTTTGACAAAAGAATCCTCCAAACAAATGACAATGATGACTATTGGGGAGTAGTTCCTTTTTAAAAACTCGGTGAAAAAGGATAGAGTAGGGCATTTACTCCAGTAGAAAAACATTACCACTCCACTTTTAAAGAAATTCTAGCATAAAAAACGAGCAATTGAAAATTTCCAATTCCATCTTATTGGATATTCTTTTCTTGTTGAAATTGATGTCACTGTCATTCCCTAAAACCCATACCAGTAGGGCCATGAATTTTGGCACGTGACATTAACACTTCACTTTCATTCATTCATTCATAACCCTTATAAATTTTTCTCTTTTCTTTTTCATTCATACGCAACGGAATAATACATTAATCGCATAATCATTCACATTTTCATGAGTCTGACCTATATAAAATTCCATATCCATAAAACATAATCCTGTAAATAATCCAAACACAATCTAACATTATCATTAAATTAAACCAATAATCGAAACCATCATCTGAAAATCAAATACTAAAAATCTCTAACTTATTACATCCTTTGAAATTTAAACTGAAATAACATAATTGAAATAAATAAAGTCTCTAACTAAAATAACTAAAATAATATATGTCTAGTCTCTAGCTTTTCTCTATTTGGAACCGCTACTCCGTAATCTCCTCATCATCTGTGGCACCTTGAAAAAAAAAAACCATTCTTTGTTAGATCCGCTTATCATTCAATCGTATCCCCTAACCCTGATGAGCATGTGGCACCCAATTCCTTGAAAACATTATAAAACCTTAACATCCCTCCTAAGATCAAACATTTTGTATGGAGAGCATGTAAAGAAGCTCTTCCCATCAAAGATAATCTTTTGAAAAGAAAGATACATGTGGATCCTTGTTGTCTCTTGTGTAAACAATATTCAGAATCCACAATTCATTGCTTAATTAAATGTCATCTGGTGGTCCTTTCCTAGTTTGCTTCTCCTCTTACCCTTAGAACCATTGATGACACTACTACTTCTTTTGCTAAATAGATAAAATCATAGTGTGATATGAAATTTCAATGTAAAAGTGCTCAATGCAATTTTCTCTCTACTATAGCTATATTTTTTTGGAATATTTGAAAAAGTTGCAATACTTCTATATTTGAAAAATCTTCTCTTTAAAGCTTTTAACACTGTGGAGTGGTGTTTCAGGATAATAAAAGAAGTAGAATCTCAAAGTAAAGGTTTTGAGTTTGAGAAAGCGGCATTGAAACATCTAGGTAGACCCCTCAAAGGGAAGGAAGCTTCAAGATTAATTTTGATGGGGCCTTCCATTCTCTTCAGGTGCTGCCCGTATCATTATCAGGAACAATGATGAAGATCTTCTTTTTTTCTAGGGCAAAGAAACGTTTGGTGAATCCCCCGTTAGCGGTTGAATGTTATACAACCCATCTCGGTTTGCTTACAACCCAGATTTTAGGGCTTAAAAATGTGACCCTTGAAAGTCATTTCCTTCTTAAAGGGTGAAGTTGAGACAAGTCTGTGGTCAATAAGAAGTTTTCTTTCTGATTGTAGGCATTGCTCATTCTCTTTTGAACATGTGTCATTTCGTAATGTTAAGAGAATCTATAATAGCGTAGCTGATAAGCTGGCTAATCAAGGTTTGAAATCCACCATCCTAGAGTATAAGGTTTCTCTTCCCCCTTTATGGTTGAGAAATTTAATAGCCCAAGATTCGGGTAGGAATGTTAGCTCTTTAATTAATGAATTTTTTTGATTACCAAAAGAAAAAGGCCTTAATCCAAATCCGACAGTTGAACAAAAGAACTTATTGAAATGCTTAAATTGGTTTTACCCTCTACCAACTTGACAACAAATGTTTCAAACCCATCACTCCAAAACATGCCTTGATCACCTTTCACAATCCCCCTGATTTCATCTATGATACACCAATGAATGATGAAGTGAAGGCCCACTATTATTATCTCCACTTTCCTATTGCTATGATGCATGATATCAAATCACAGGAATATGTTTTTTCTAAGTTGCATCTTGTAAACAATGATTCATGGAGCATCCAACATCTACAACTAACGGTGGGAAAGGTGCTTGTCGGAGAAAGGGGCCACCACCATGGGTGGTCTCTAGTCATGATTTAAAGGCATGAAGATTATCTCCTTAGGGGAACTAGGAAGTGGGGTCGAATATTGCCTCTCAAGATTGCGAAAAGGATGATAAAAGGAATGTGTCATCTTTCAAGGAGGCAATTCTAAAGAATATTGCTTGGCCTAAAATCCTTGCCCCTAAGATGGAGAAGGGTGGGAATCATGTGGTGATATCGTTCAGTAGAAGTGATTTGGAACCTTAACTAGTAAGGATGAAATCGTGCCTGCTCGGTAGAGTGGTGGGCCAGCAGATGAGTATCAACGCACTTCGGATTTAGGGTAAGAAGGCCTAGAAAATCATTGGTGAATTGCAAGTCCAGTACCTTCCCAAATGGCTTATCCTTTTCAACTTTCCCTCTATGGTGGAAGCTCGCTGGATTTTGTGTGAAGGGGTTCATTGGTGGGAGGGTGGTAGGATTCTTTTGGATGTGTGGCATCCGATCACCAACTATTGTAGGGAAAAATAAGAAGACGATGGAAGAAGTGTATGGGTATTTGGGTTACCAGTTCATCTTTGGGGTAGAGCTGCTTTTGCTGAAATTAGGACTCTTTGTGGGGATTTGGTGGAGGTTGTTTACAACCATAAAAAATTGAGGAAATAGGTGGAGCTGAAGGTTCGATTGCCGGAGTTGGCTCTAACAGCTATTTGGTTATCTGACGCTATGCTGGGATATCAGGTGGTTATTAGAAGAGGGAACTCCCAAAGGTGATTCTGTTGGAGGAACTGATTGGGATTAATAAATATCTAGCCACTGGTGATGATAGATCGGAGCATGGCCGATGGTGTTTAGGGGGAGGTTCAAAATTTGAATTATACGGAGAGAAAAAAAGTTAGAGGTCTAGGAGGAGGAAAGTTGGATAGAAGGCGGGTTCCGAAAAATGGTCGACTAGTGGTCAGACCACTATGGATTAGTCGAGGTTAAACCGATTAGACTATCTTTCGAATCCGAGTGGGGATTGTAGGGAGAGGTCTTTCAAAAATGGGAAGAGGCCCATTTGAAGAGACTTGTGTCTTATGGGCCACATGTTATGGGCTTCGGGATGGCCCATTTATCAGAGATCGATCTATAATGGGTAAGCCCAAGTCTCAACCCTAGAGTGTTAAAAGGACTAAGCCAACTTAAGGTAGCTTAAAGATATTAATCAAAATGGTGTTAGTCGTCACAGGTTAGAGGCGAAGTGGTTAAAAGAAGGATCGAGGCAGTTGATTGCTCCTTTGAAGAGCTAGGGCGAACAAAATACGATGTGAATGGAATGGAGGGCTAAGGCTCCTAACGACAATGGCTTTTTGCCTCTTAGAAGGTTTGTTAAGGGTGATTTAGGGAAGAGGGTGGCACTACCTAGTGAGTGATCAAAGAAGGTGGTTCCTATTACAATCAGACTTGGGAAAGGGGATTGATGGGAAAAGGGAAAGCTAAGATTTGCTCCCATATCTCCACAAAAGAAGAGGAGGATGATGTTTGGTGTAAATCGCAGGAAGCTGATTCTACACAATCACATCATGAGGATAGCGCTTTGGGGGAAGGCTGCAGTAGGTCTTGGTTAGATGGAGACCACCCGAATCAGGCTTTGGTTTGTCAGTTCGGGTAAGAGGATGTTGATGAGGTTTATCACGAGCCAGAGGTGAGTAGACATCACCTGTGGGGCGATTATACTTCAGATGACTCTCTTGAAGATAGTCGGAGATGGGGAGCCCAGATGGAAGAATATAAGGAGGGTGATGGGAATACAAAAACTGAGGTGTTATTGATGTTGCCCCCTCCCTCTTCGCATTTGAAATGGGTGGTTAAAAAAGTGGTAGAAGTTAAAAGAAGGTTGGGATGTGTGTTTAGAGGCCTAGAGGATAGGGTTGAAGATTTTTTTTTTCGGAGATTGAAAGAGGAGAAGATGGAGCCCCAAGAAGTCGAAATGCATATTTGAAAGGCAGAAAGGAGGGAGGAAACCCAAGGAGCTGAAAATTTTAAGATCCAAAATTAATTATAATAGAGAAGTTAGGGGGAGGAGCAGTAGGAAGGGGAGGAGATGTTCGTTTCAATTTGTGCCACATGATGAAGCTGACAATTTGTATTTGGAATATTAGGGGGTTAGGGAGGGCAGAGAAAAGATGGAGGATTCGTGATATGCTTCGAAGGTGGAAGGTAGAAATTTTCACTATTCAAGAAACGAAGACTCGAAATTTGGGAAGGAGTTGGACTGTTGATATGTGGGGAAGGAGGTCTTTTGACTTTATTCATAAACCGACTGTTGATACAACATGAGGAATTTTGGTTGCTTGAGATGTGAATATGGTGGAGGTGTTAGATAAAAAGGTCGGGGACTTTTCAATTTCAATTTTATGCAAGAACAAGGAGGAGGATTGTAGGTGGGTATTCTCAGTGGATCAAACTAGTTTTGGAGTAGTTAGGGATGAACTTTGTCAAACGAGGTTTGATTGGTGTGTGCCTTGGTGTATTGGGGGGGGGCTTTAATGCAGTTAGATGCCCAGGGGAAAAACCGAGGGCTTCCAATTTTAGTCATTATACGTGGAGTTTTAATGAGTTCATTGAGGAGATGGGCTTGGTGGATTTGCCTTTGGGGAAAACTTCTTATACCTAGTCTGACAATAGAGTGAGTAGTCGTCTGGATCATTTCCTTTATCAACTAATTGGATGGAGCATACTTCTTTTTTTCATGAGGCTCTCCCTCGTTTGGGCTCAAATCACTCTCCAATTCTACTACTGTGGACATCGAGGTGTCAAAATTTGGGTGCTGACAGCTATACTCTATTGTGTCTTCTTTGGGACCTCGTACATTCAAATTTGAATTTATGTGGCTTAAAGTTCTAGGCTTCAAAGATAAAATCAAGAATTGGTGGGAGGGGTTTGTGGTGGAGGGATCTCCTAGCTTCAGATTTGGGAAAAAATTAAAGCTTCTTAAAGACTGCATAGTGAAGTGGAGGAAGGAAGTTTAGAGGAAATGAAGTTATCTTGCTTATGCATATTAGAGGCTCTTGATCTCAAGGGGATGTCATATAGGTTAGATGAGGCGAAGGAAAAAAAGGGAGGTTGAAAGATAGTACAATCTATTGTTGAAAATGGAAGAGATCTTTTGGGAACAAAGGTTGCGGGCAACTTGGCCCAAGGAAGGGGATCGAAATACAATTTTTTTCTTCATAAAACATAAAGCTGGAGGAGATCCATTAATCATATTAGTAAACTTAAGGTGCAGGGGCATTGGTCTATGATCAGGTGAAGATTCAGGATTACATTGAGCAATACTATTTTGATCTGTACCGCAACCCATTACCAAACCGGCCTATTTTGGAGGGGGTGGAGTGGGATGCTTTAGGGGAAGAGCATGAATCTTGCTTTGAAAGACTCTCTACTGAGAAAGTTTTAGCTGCTCTCAACAGCATAGAAGAAGACAAAGCCCTGAGCCTAGATGGTTTCCCTTCCAAGTTTCTTAAAACTTGCTAGGATGTGGTGGGAAAGGAAGTTTTGAAAGTCTTTGAAGCTTTCTATACTCAATACCAATGGTGTAGATGTTTGAGTACCACTTTTATCACACACCTTTCAAAGAAAAATGACGTATCTGAAGTGAAGGACTATCATCCCATAAGCTTAGTGGATTGCCTCTACAAAGTTCTTGCTAAGCCTCTTGCAATCAGACTCAAACATGTTTCCGGTTCTACTATTTTGGAGACCCAAAATGCTACATTCTTTCTAAGGAGACAAATCATGGATTGCTTTTTGCTAGCTAATGAATCCATTGATGCTATATTAAAATATGGAAGACCAGTGATCGTTTGCAAGGTAGTTATGGAGAAAGCTTATGATCATGTGAATTGGGGCTATCTTGATTGGATTTAGGAGTGTATAGGCTTTGGCATCAAGTGGAGAAACTGGATAAAGATTTGTATATCTTCTCATTCTTTCTCTGTGTTGGTTAGTGGTTCCCCCAAGGGTTTTTTCAAAGGAGGCAAAGGTTTGAGGCAATAAGACTTGTTTTCCTTTACTTGTTCATTTTAGTGGTTGATTTGTTGAGGAGATTACCTGTGAAGGTTGAAGTTGTGGGTCTCTTTGAAGGTTTTTCAACTATTGAAGGGAACCCTGTTGTCCCCTTTATTCAATTCGCGGATGACTAGTTGTTCATACTTAAAGCGGAAACGGAGGACCTTAGAAATTTGAGGTGTATCCTCTTGATTGTGGAGGCTGCCACTGGGTTAAAAGTTAATTGACTCTAAGTCCGATTGGAATTGTTCCTGATATTGAGGAGCTGGTAAATGTTCTAGGTTGTGATGTGCTTCTCCTGCCTATTTAATATCTTGGGCTCCCTCTTGGAGCAAAATCTTTTTCCCAAACAATTTTGAATCCGGTGTTAGAAAAAATGGGCAGCAAGTTGGCTTATTGGAAAGGCAATTATTTCTCTTATGGTGGAAAACTAATTCTATTGAAGAGCGTGTTTACTAGTGTGCTTATTTATTTCTTATCCCTTTACAAGGTTTTGATTTCCGTCATAAACAAAATGGAAATATTGTAGTAGGACTTTTTGTGGGGTTCAAGTTAAGGGAAGATGAATATTCACTGGATGGGATGGGATAACTTATGCAGTCCGGTGATACAAGGGGGGTTAGCTATTTAGTCAATGAGGGAAATGAACATATCTTTGCTTATCAAATGGTTATGGAGGTTTGGATCTGAAAGAAATGTGATTTGGAGGCAAGTGATTCAAGCTAAATATGGGGAAGGTAGGCATGGTTGGTCTAGCAGCTTTCCGGCGGGTTTTGTGGGGTGTGGAGTTTGGAAGGGCATCATGTCAGACATGGATGCATTCTTTAGGTTTATCATGTTTAGAGTCAACAAGGGCAACAGGGTCATATTTTGGCTGGATGCATGGTGTTCTAGGGATCCTCTCAATATTCTTTTTCCATCTTGCTTTAGCCTGGTTTCTTCCAAGAGTGGGTTGGTGCAAGAGCATATGATTTGCTCTAAAGTTTTTTGCTTTTAGGACCTCAAAGCTATAAGGAATTTGAATGATTTAAAATTGAGGAAATGAGGCGTTCGATGGATATTCTGGAGAAGCTTCTAGAGGGAGATCAGAAGTTAGGATGAGATGATTTGGGTCCAAGATGAGGATAGAGGGTTCTTAATCAAGTCGATGTATGATGCATTATGTCCTCAAAAGACGGAGGTCTTTCTTGGGATTGTTCTTGGAATCCTCAAATTCAGCTTAAAGTGTCTTTTATGTGTGTGTGTGTGTGTGGAGGTTGTGGTGGGATCAAATCCCAACTATTGACAATCTTATTTGTCGAGAGATGTTGATTACTAATTGGTGTTGTTTGTGCATTTCTACTAGTGAATCATCTAGCCACCTTTTTCTTCATTGTTCGTGGGTGATTTCTTTATGAAATTATTTTTGTGATCAGTTTGGAGTGGTGGGTTCAACTGGAGTCGATTAGATGTTTTCTTGAGTGTTGACCCGCCTAGAGGTGTAGAGATTGGAGTGACAATAGTAGACAGTAATGGTGTTCAGCTCTAACGGCTCTCTGGTGGTCGGTTTGGGAGGAACGTAACGAGAGACTTTTTTATGGTACCTTAAGACAGCCTTGAAAGGTGTTGGATGATATTCTTTCAAGGCTCCATGACTAGCCCTATAGCTACTCCAATAGGGCTTCTCTTTCAATATATGATATGCCTACTCAATAATGTGGACCGACTAACAATTCTTGTCACATACATTAGCCATTTATGGACCCACAACATTCACATTCCCAACGGCTTTATGACTAATTGACTTTTTTTTTTAAAGGAATTGACGTATAAGTGACAATTCCCTTAATTCACCTCAATCTGTCAGATGGCAGAAGATTTAGCTATAGACACTAACTAAACCTCACAATACTATTGCAAAATTCCTTGGATAAGAAGGAAATAAGACCCGTGATCTCTCCATGTTTGAAGTCCGCATTTCTCTACAAATAAGAAGCTTTGTTTACTTTAACGTGCATAACTTGGTCTTGTCCAGTCCCCCAAGTCCTATAGAGTCCCGTATTAAGTATCTCTCTCTACTATTGCTATAATATCTATCTAATTGTTATGTACACACACACACACCTGTGTGTAACAATTTGGTTAGAGAAGCATTGTGCCCCCATATATCTTCACATAATATACCCCTTCTATAAGTATTTAAATTTTTAGAGACTGAAATCTTTCAAAACAATAGAGGCGAGAGAATGACTCACCCCTTTGCCATTCTGTTCCTTTCCCTCTTGTCATGAAGAAGCAGCCGTAGCCATGAAGTACTAGATAGAGGAGACGAGATCATCCATTTGATGCTGTGAAGAGTATTTTTTTTTATTTATTTCTTCCCATCCCGTACATTTCCATAAAAAGGATTCCAAACTTCCCCAATCAGGAGAATGTGAAGGATATCCTCATTACACACAATGTAGATTTTGCGGTGCCATTGTTTAGGGATACATTGCAACAAGCCGCATATTCAAAACAAATCTGCTGATCTAGGGACAGCATTAAGAATGGTCCTCTTTCAAGGCTCATGGGAGACAGGTTTTATCACCTGCGTGGTTGAGTGGGAAAAGATGAATATGCAAACAGTGTAAGAGCGAGAGTTGGGACGAAAACAATTCAGGTTCAATGAAGGAAGATAGAAAATAAAATTAAAATGACTAAACTAGCCTTATTTTTACTTCTAAAACCATTACAAAGAGGGTTACAGTCAAAACAACGTGGGTAGAATGCTAATATGCCCTCGTCACTATGCACCTCATATATATTAGAGCTTGAAAAACTACAAAAAAATAATGCATAAATAAGATGGATAAAAATTATCTATTATACTGAACTTTTAGTGCATGCTTTCTTTGAAGTGGGATCCATCCAGCTGTGGCTCCCGATCTTCTGAACATGAGACACATCCAAATTATTGGGGTCCCAGATCCATGTGCAGTCCTTTAAGCTCCAGACCTGAGATGCACTCTAAATGTAACACTGATCAGATCAGCATATGTACAAGGTTCTGTTCCCACTTTGATTGCAAACAAATGGCCTTTTACAATACACCTCTTAACATCAAGAAAATTTCTCCACTTGCTTCCTCATACAGAGTCACTATCGTTACAATTTTTGTGCTAAATCAATGAACTTCTATGAACATTTTCTTTTCCTTGAGAAGGGATTTCTTTTAGTATCATAGATAGGTGGAAAGGTAGAGAAGACAGAAACAGGCAGGTTCTTTCTGCAAGAGGAAAACAGAGGCATTCTGATGCATTTCTGCTTTGATGGGGATGCTGATGTATTAATCTTTCTAGCTTTTCAAGTCGGGGAAGGCAAACCAAAACTAGGTAAAAGTTACAGGACCATTGGACAGGTCCACTCACAATCACTTGCTGAACTTCACACAAGTGGATATGCTCTCAAAAGGGTCACTGTTCAAGAAAAAAAATCGAGTGGTTAGATATCATCCTCAAGAATAAATTGGTCAAGGGAGCATATATTTGAAGCTGAATCCTAACAGTACTGATTTCACCTTATCATCAGGATTAACTGTCCAATAGAAACACATGAAAAGTAGTTACAACAGATTTATCATGAACATTGTCAAGAGTAACTTGGGGGAACTTGGATTCGAAATTGAAACCTAACATTACTGCTTCACCTCATCATTAGAAAATAAGTAACTTACCCAATAATGGGGTCTTAACTAGGAGTTCTCGGTAGAAGGTACTGAAGTGGCTTGGAGTTGCTTCTTTACTTCCTCAAGCAAAGCTTCAAGATTCTTGAATTCCTGTGTGTCTGAGAAGCTGACAGCCTGAAATCCAACAAATGCAATTTTATCTTACTTGTATTATATATTCAGAATAAGAATGTGCTAAACAGGTCATAGCAAGACAATATAAATCATTTGCAAAATTTTTCTGATGGAGAAAATAGTTACTGACTGGGCCAGCCAGATGGACCGATCAACCCACACTGGACTCCTTTGGCATGACATGCATTTGTCCTACTACTATTTCCTTGAGAGATTAGGTTGTTTGGGAGTTGCATATAGGAGGCACAGACCTTTAGGCACAATAAGACAATCGCTACAGTAGATGATAAATTTATTGGCCTAATGTGGGCCTCAATTTTTGCATGGTTGGTAGATCCCTTTTGGAAAGAGATTCTACCCATCATGGAAAACATCCCACAATTATTTGGAGTCATCACCAATCTATTTAATGATGTGACTGGACATTCGTTTAGAAAATAAAAGGTTTTTCAGGGTTTTGGTAAGTCTTTTGAAAACATCAAACTCCATTAGATGGTCAAGAGTTAAGGAAGGTGTTAGGCACCCTGTCTCTTACACCCTCACGATTACCTACTTTAACCCGTTATAATCTCAAGTCAACTTGGATTTCTACATGGTCAATCTCAAAGTTAAACAATTAGGTTATGATGGTTCAATCTTTTAACTGGATTGTTCTTGTAATCTCAGCTTGCCATGAAGGTTATACCCGCGTTATGCAACAACACAAGCACTGATGCCTTTAAGCGAGTTGGATCTTGGGGTCAATACATTTTGAAGTTTGACTCACCTACCTAGCACCGATGCCTTTAAGCAAGTTGGATCTTGGGGTAAATACATTTTGAAGTTTGACTCACCTACCTAAGTGATGTCATACCTAATCCCTTGAAGAAGGCTTCATTGAATGACCACAAATCCGGAAGAGGTCTTGATTATCCAACAACACTTTCGTAACCTTCTTTTAGATTTGATGAGCAACTTAGGAAGTCCCACCTTAAACTTGAAGTATGGTTTCCTTATTCTACTTCTGGTTTGAGTGTGCTAGTGCATTATATTCACCTTACTAACTAGTGGGTCTGTTTTGTGTTTTTCCCTAATAGCTAGTGAATAAGTTTGTGATTTTTGAGGAAAACAAAATTGTCAGTGTGTTTGTATATAATCTTACCATCTACTTAGCATGTTAGGAAACAAAACCAAAATGAAAATAAAGAGGTGGATTAGGGAACATACCTTAGCCGCATTCCCACATAACCAAAAGAGACATGAGCATTAGGTTAATCAAGTAAGGCTACTATATGAAACGAACTTTTAGCAAGCATTCAATGTTACACGAAACAGGAAATCGCTGAAAGGCAGCCTATGGGAAACTGATGAGGACATTGGAGCAAGGTGAGGCTCACACATGGCCTTGGTGGGGTCCACACATGAAGGCATACAAGGAGGGAAATGGGAGCATGTTGGTGGAGTGATTTAGTTTTGATATAGGCCAATTGAGTAGAGATTTTATTAGTTTATGCTGTGTTTTCATTAGTTAGTAGAATAAGGGCATAGTTGATATATGAATTTTTATAAAGGGCATAATAGGAAATGATGTATAAAGCCTATTTTAAGGCTTGGTCGACCACATAGAGAGATGGAAACAATTTTGGGTTTCTATTCTTTCTTATTTCCATTTTGGTTGTAAACCAAATGAGGGAGCCCTACCTATTCATGGGTTTTAAAAGGAGGGTTCCCCTCATTGTTTGAACATGAATGAAAGAATGAATGAAGAAGTTTCTCTGAAAATTTTCTCTTCTTCAAGCTTCTACCTTAGCTTGAAATATTGGTTGGTGATTTCCAAGATCAAGGGGTAATTACCCTAAGGTATGTTCTTTTTTCTTCGCCGCCTTCTTTTCTTTATTGCTCTGTGCTGATTTCTGCAACCAAGCCTTGACTCGAGTCAGCCATCAAATACCTTAAAACCACCCTCACAAATCAATCTTGTTGAAGTTCTGTGACCGAAGGCCTGCAACCCATCTTCCCACCTATTCCTTTTGTTGTCTTGCCTTCAAACTACTACCGATACCACTCCCATAACCAGTGGCTGAATCCATACTCTTACCTTTTCAGCCCCTTTAATCACACATGCACCGTAATGTTCAGTCATGAGATCTGTCCCTAATTACCATATGTTCTATCCCATTCTAACTCCTTTAAATCATATAGTTAATCTACTGTTTTGTTTTTACTCCAGAACTGAACCTGTATAAATCTACTGCACACCTACAATTTGAGATATATCCTGAACCAGAATTCTCAATCTATTTGATACTTTAGTAGCCCATTCTTCTCCCTGTTATAAACAGATTTGTGGTACCCTTTCTATATTAACATGGCACTGTTATATCTCTCCAACTGAACCTCATAACCTCTTTTGTTTATCCACTGATTGTGTCATAACACATAAATGCACTTCCTTTCTACCTCTGTTATCTCTGAACCCATAGATTTTATCCATTAAACCTGTAGTTTTGGTCTCTATTACTACCTAAAAACCAGCTTCTTTACCATTCCTTTAGACCCTATTAACAGCCCATGTGTGAACTCAATTTCCAGCCCTTGTTGACCACATGATCCTATACTGTGCTGCATCAGAAACCCATCTTAAAAGCAAGGAGAAAGCCCTATCCAGCAACTTGAGATTCTCCACTGTTCTGCCTTCGAAGAGACAAGCGTTTCTTTCCATCCAAAGGGACCAGCATACCACAACACCCTGCCCTCAATGGAAAGACCACTCACGTCCTCCAAGCTCCAGACATTTAAAAGATCATCCATCATTGGGGGGGGGGGGGGGTGCCCTTGTCTGGAACTTATGGAGGGAGGAAAAGATGATTAGAAGATTCTTCATTGGAGCAACACAGGCAGCATCTGTTAACCGGAAGGAGGCTTCTGACCTCTGGGGCTTCTTTACAGTGAGCACCCCTTCCTTGAGAACCAGCCAGAAGAGAGCCTGCTTTCGAAGGCATCTGGGATTTCCATATAATCCTAAAGAGATAGAATTGGGGATGAGTCAGGATCAGCACCTGACAAGTAGAAGCCAGCAAGAACTCACCTTTTTTTGTCCTTGAGCCATATCGGGGAATCTGCCTCTTCAAAATCTCCCAATGGGGCAGCCTCGAGTCGGGACAGCAGACTAGTGATGGAAGCAATTTCCCAATCAATAAGGGACATCCTAGGAGAAGGGAACAGAAGGAATGTGATCTTGCACCAAACCCTCCTTAAGCAAAGCCACTTCATAGAGTTCAGGGAACTTGTCTCTGAGAGGGGAGGAACTGCACCAGATATCCTGCCAGAACTTGACTGAAGCGCCACTCTCCACTTTGAAGGCCACATTCTGCTGAAACCAACTGAGCTCTTTAGAGATCCCTCTCCAAATCCCTACTCCGTAAAGGCTGCCAATGCAATTGCTGAACCACCCACACACTTTTTTGCCATACTTCGTATGTATCACTTTCCTACATAAAGCATCCTTCTCACTCCCGAATCTCCACAACCAATTAATTAAGAGGGTTCTGTTCATATGCTTGAGGGAATGAAAGCCAAGGCCTCCTTGTTTCCATCCGAGTGCACATCTATTTCCATCGAACAAGGTGGAACTTGAAGAAACCATTGACATCATTCAAGAAAAATCGCCTTCTGATGCTATCCAGCTTTTGCACCACTGTGGAGGGGTCAGGAAGAGAAAAGTAACATGCAAGGAGATTAGAAAGAGTGCTTTTGATTAATCTTACCTCCCTTCAACAGGTATCTACTCTTCCACAATGAAAGCTGTTTTTCGACCTACTCGATCCTTCTAGACTTGTATTTGGCACCCAAGGAAAGGCCCAGATACAAGGCTGGCAGAACAGCGACTTGAGGGTAGCTAGGTAATGGATATTAGGAACTGACCCCACTCTCATCAGTTATGATTTTCCCAAGTTGACTTTTTAAGGCTAGAGACGGCTTCAAATATTAGAAGGAAACCACCTGAGATTCATGATTTGATCCTCCAAAGCCTGAAGAAGAAATAAGGAATCATCTGCGTACTGAATGAGGGTCATAGCCGGATCCAACTGGCTAAGCTTGCATCCCTGGAGCAGGTTGAGAGTTAATGCCCTCTCTACCTGCTTAAAAAGAGTCTCCATTAAGATACTAAAAAGAAAGGGGGAGAGAGGGTCACCCTGGTGAAGACCTGTACTGCCTCGGAAGAAGTCCCCTGGAGAAACATTAACCATTAACAAAAAGGAGATTGAGGAGACACAAACTTTAATCCAGTTGCACCAGACACAACCAAACCCCATTTTCAGCATAGTGGCCTCAAGGAAAGACCAGTTGGCATGGTCATAGGCCTCATGTCTACTTGGTGTCAGCACCCAAGGCCCACACTTGGCAGATTACCACATTCATTTTCACCTTTAACCACCCATCAATGCATTCATTTGCAATGAGTCCAAGATCTGCCTACCTCGAACAAAGGTGTTTTGATTTTCCGAAATGATGATCTTCATAACCTCGTCCAGCTACAGGCCAGTGCCTAAGCCAAGATCTTGTAGAAACTTCCAAGAAGATAAATGGGTCTGAAATCTCGAATTTCAACACCCCATTCTTTTTTTGCAATGAGCACAATGAAGGTGGAATTGAGGCTGAGCCATAGGGCAACTTTCAGTGGAATTCAGATATTGCCTTCATGACGTCTTCGCTAACCAATTCCCAAGAAATCTTGAAGAACCTGATTGGAAAACCATCTGGGCCTGAGGCTTGTCTTCTGCGAGGCTTCTAATAGATTCGTAAATTTCCTGCTCAGTAAAGGGTCTCTCCAGCCAACATTGCTTCTCCTGAGGGATTTTCTTAAAATCAAGGCCCTTCAGCCTTGGCCTTTTCCGGAAAGGGTTAAGAGTATAAGGATCAGTAAAAATTAACAATATGCTCCTTCACACTACTCTGATTCATCACCCATTCACCTTCCGCCAATAATTTGTGAATTGCTTGTCTTTGACATAAGATTATCCATTTTATGAAAAAAGTGTGTGTTGGAATCCCCTTCCTTCAGCCATGTGACATGGGCTTTTTGTTTCCAGCACTACTCCTCCAAACTAAGCCATTTCAAATAATCTTTCTAAAGCTCCTCCCTGAAAACCTTCTCTGCCGGGGAAAGAGAACCTTGCTGCTTTTCAGGTCCAGCTCTTCAATTCTTTGTAAAGTTGCGGCCTTTTAAGTTTCCACCTTGTTCCACTTCTTTATCTGGCCATTGAGAGATTTAAGTTTTTGCCCAATAACATAGTTGGAAGATGTCAAAATGAAGCTCTGTCCATCAGTAGGCAACTTTTTCTTTAAATCCATCTACATCCAGCCACATACGATGCGGAAGGGGAAGGGACCCGAACAACTTTTTCTAACTTCGGGAGAATAGGGCAGTGGTCAGAGACTGGGTTGGGGATCAAGTTGCTGAACTTAGTTGTAGTGGTCTTCCTGGCAAGGCAAGGTGAGAAAACAATCAATCTGGCTCATGGCTGGGATCTCCTGCTTGCTAGACCAAGTAAAAAAAGGCACCTGAAAGAGAGAAATCGAAAAGGTGCTTCTCAGCAATGAACTCAGAGAATCTAGATAACTGGGAACTCAGGGAATGGAACCCTTCTTCTCGAAGGGGTATTTTACCACATTGAAGTCGTCCTCCTCCCCCGCCCCCCCCCCCCAACCCCTCCCCCGGCACCAAGGGAGCTGCCCTTGAGAATTTACAGAGATGAGCTCTTCATAGAAAGCCAGCCTGAGAAAGGGATTGTTGCCCACTCGAAGCTGTTCGCCAGACTTTTACATTGAACTAAAACTGAAAAGGAGCCTATGCTGGAATCAAGGACCTCAATCACATCCTTATTCCAAGCAATGAGAATCCCACCAGACCTGTTGACAGACTCTTTATGAAGAATACTCCAATTTTGTCTCCCCCAAATCTCTCTAGTCTCCTTGGGCCCAAAAGCCGACATCTTTGTTTCCTGCAGCACAACCAAATCCATCCTCCATCTATCACAAATATCCTTCACGAACAGTCTCCGCTCGACACTCCCGATTAAGAAGTATATTGAGGTTATTTGTGTCACTCATGTATTGTACACATACCTTACACATATTGTATACGGTAAATCAACCGTGTATATATATATATATATAAGTTTAATGTGTCATTAGAGGAATCTACCCTAACACACGATTTTTTCTCAAAACTTTCTTCTCTCTTTCTCTTTCTTCTTCCTCTTGCTTGCATCCAAACCCTAACTAGATCGCACCAAATACTTCAAGTTGGTATCAGAGTTAAAGGAGACTTGATCCGGGATTGACTAATGATGAAACGCAACAAAGAACATTGCTAACGTCAGTAGGGCCGTACAAAGTCAAACCCCAAAAAGGTTAGGGTTTTGTTAGGAATGACTTATCACGAAATGTGATCATTTTTGCTGAATTTTTTGGAGATCATAAACATGTTTTTCGAGCACTTTTTTTTTTGTAAAAAATGAAAAACCCCATATATGAAGAAACTGATCGATCCGATCAGGTTGAGACTTTTTTGGGGGGTTAATTCGAAGTGGATTAGTCGTATTTTTGTGGGAAATCATTCAAAACTTGTTTGGAATGATTTGAATAAGGAACAAAGTGTTGGTGAGAATTTTAGTCCCCCACTATTGACACCTAACACCATTTTTCACGTTTTTTGCTATTTTTTAATCCGAAAAAATAGTTTATATTTCAGATCATGTTGAAATTTGGTTTGATACTTGTTGGCAATTGTTCGAGTATGTTGGTTGTGTTGATTCGCCTTTCGAAGGTGTTCTGGTACTGATTTGGGTTCCCATACTCATCGTTGAAGGTTAATCTACCTTGTGCTTTATGCTGTGTGATCCCACAGACAATTTTTGACCTGTGTTTGTGTTGGAGTGAACCCACAAGCGGTGTAGACCTGTATTTGGATGGTAGTTATTGGACTATTACTTGTTGGGTGGCTGTGCCGGGTTTTGTTCTCGGTATTGATTTAAGAAAATGTCTGAAGAAAGTAAAACTTTGAATCCTTCAAAGGGTGTTGATACTAGTGGTGGCAACAACCCTTCCAAAGTCCCTAATGCACTAATTACAACAGTAAAGTTCAATGGGACAAACTATTTGGCTTGATTTCAGCCAACACTTCTTTATATTAGTGGCAAAGATAAAAAAGAATATATACTTGATGATATGGTTATTCCAAATGTTACTGATCCGAAGTTTCGAAAGTGGAAAATTGAGAACGCCATTATCATGTCTTGACTTCTACACCTTATGATGTCAGAGATAAATCGTCACTATTTGTTTCTTAAGACTGCAAAGCAGATTTGGGACTATGTAGCTAAAGCCTATTCAGAAATGGGTAATACTGCAAAGGTGTATGAACTGAAACAAACTATTTCTCAATTACATCAAAGAGATCTTCCCTTAGCAGTATATTATTCTTCTCTCAAAGAAATGTGGGAGATGGATCATTACTTTACATTCAAGCCTAAATGTAAGGAAGATATTACTGCCTTTGCCCGACATGTTGAGGAGGTTTGCATTTATGAGTTGTTGGTTGGTTTGAATATGGGGTATGAACAATTGAGAGTTAACATTCTTAGTAAGGATCCCCTTCCATCCCGAATGAAGTGTATACTTATCTCCATCGTGAAAAAAAGAGACGACGTAAGATGACTCAACTTACTCTGATAGAGCGATCAACCCTGGTTTCATCTTCCTAGCAAGGTGGTCGTGGGGGTAGTGGCCGAGGTCGAGCTGGTAGATTTGGCAGTGTTCCTAATGACCGTAACAAACTGAAATGTGAACATTGTGGGCGTAGTAGACATACTAAAAATACATGCTAGGATCTTCATGGTCGTCCTCTAGATTCCCGGGGTTGTTCTTTCCATAGGGGAAGAGGTGAAAGTCGTTTTGGTAATAGCCACTCTAGTGCTCATTCAGCCACTTCAGCGCCTTCCTTGGATCCACCAGCAACTCATGCTCCTCCTATTCCTACTTCTACATCGTTCCTACTTCTACATCTGATGGGATCTTGTCTCGTGAGAAGATTAAGGCATTTCGTCAGTTTGCAGCCTCTTTAGATCCTCCTAAAACCTCCACTTCTACATTTGCTCACTCAGGTACCTCTGCGTCTGTTCTTAATGCGTTTCTCAAGTCCTTTCAACTTCTGGGTAATAGATTCAGGAGCATCACATCACATGACTGATATGTCATCCTTATTTTCTACTTATCATGTGTATTCAGAGAGGGATAAAGTTCGTATTACTAACAGATCTTATTCCTCCATCGCTAGTAAATGAGATATCATTGTTAGTCATTTTATGCATTTATCATTTGTTTTTCATGTTCCAAACTTTTCTCTCAACCTTGTGTCTATTAGTCACAACACAAAATCTCTTTACTGTAATGTTACTGTCCTTCCCTCACTATGTTTTTCAGGATTTGGAGACGAGGAGGATGATTGGCCAGGGGTTTGAAAGAGATGACTTGTACTTGTTGGATACTTCATCTGTAGTTGCTTCACCAGTCCAACAAGTGTCTACTTTGATGTGAAGTTCAAATAAAAGCAATACTGAAGAATTAGTGTAGTGGCACAACAAATTAGGCCATATTTCCTTTGCTTTACTTAAGAAAATGTTTTCTTAGTCGTTTCGTTATTGTTCTTAGTTGCATTGTGAACCTTGTGAACTTATAAGACATTGTCGCACTATTTACCCCATTAGTAATAAAAGAAGTTTGATTCCTTTTAATATTGTGCATTGTGATGTTTGGGGGCCTTTCCCTATAATGTCTCTATTTGGTTTCTATTACTTTATTACATTTATTGATGATTACAGTAGAACTACTTAGGTATATTTATTAAAAACAAAAAGTGATGTCTTCTTTGCTGTTAAGTCATTTGTTCATACGGTCTTCACACAATACAATCATAAAATCTGTACATTTCATTCAGATAATGGGGGAGAGTATATATCTGGTGGTCTTATTTCTTTGATGAGTCTGGTATTGTTCACTAAATTACATGTCTTGGCACTCCTGAGCAAAATGGTGCGGCTGAGAGAAAAAATTATAACTTGCTTGAAATCACTAGGGCACTCATGTTTACCATGAATGTTCCAAAGACTTCCTAGTTTGAGGCTATACACACTACGGTTTTCTTAATGAATGGCATGCCTTCTCAAGTTCTTCAGTATAAACTCCCCTTAAACCTCTTTTACCTTCTTCAGGTCTGTTTCCTCTTCCTCGTAAGACCTTTGGATGCATATGGTTTGTATTCCCACATCTGATCATAATAAATTAGAACCCAAAGCACTTAAGTGCATCTTCCTTGGATATGCTACAACTCAAAAGGGGTATAAATGCTATCATCCTGGTACCATGAGGCATCTTGTGTCCAAGGATGTCACTTTTTTTTAGGACATCCCTATATTTTCTGTCCATAAGACTTCTCTTCAAAGGGGAATATTGGTGAAGAAGAGATGTCTTTTGTGTCTCCCCAGCCTGTTCCTGTTCCTATTCCTTCTTACTTTTTCGACTATGGTGGTGCTCCTAATGATGTTGGTGCAAAGGGAGAGAAAGAGTTGAAGGTGTACTTGAGGAGAGAAAAGCAACAGGAAAAGGATAAGCCGCCATCTCAAGCTCTTGGTCAAGAGGCCTCTTTAGATCCATCTCTTGAATCAGGTATTGCTCCTCCTTCTAGTCTCTCCTTCGGTTCCTTTACTTGATGATTCTAATATTCCCATTGCTATTCGCAAGGGTATGAAGTCCTATACCTAACACCCTATCTCTAACTTTGTTTCACTAAACCACTTGTCTCTATCTTTCTGTAGTTTTTTCTCTATTTTGTCTTCAGAATCTACACCCCGCAATGTGTCAGAGGCTCTTTTACAACCTCATTGGGAAGCTGCAATGGAGGAGATGAGAGCTCTCGAGAAGAATCATACTTGGAAAATGGTTGATCTTCCTCGAGGAAAAGAACTAGTTCGTTGTAAGTGGGTGTGGGTGTTCACTATTAAATACAAAGCTAATTATACCATAAAAGGGTATAAGGCCAGACTTATTACAAAGGGTTACACCCAGACGTATGGTATTGACTATTAGGAGACGTTCGCACCTGTGGCTAAGATGAATTTTGTTAGAATGCTTCTTTATCTTGCTGCCACACAAAGATGGCCTATATACCAGTTCAATGTAAAAAAATGTTTTCTTAAATGGAGATTTAGATGAGGAAATTTTTATGCAACCTCCTGGTTTTCGGCTTTCTGAAGGGAAAAGAAAAGTTTGTCGACTGAAAAAGACATTATACGGCCTAAAACAATCACCCAAAGATTGGTTGGACAGATTTAGACTTGCTACAGTGAAGTATGGGTATGCCCAATGTCAGAGTGATCACACCTTATTTGTTAAACAGGAACAAAGGAAGCTTACAACTTTGATTGTCTACGTTACTGACATAGTTGTCACAGGGAATGATGATTCTGAGGTGAAACTATTGAAGACACAGTTAGCCAAGGAGTTTGAAATTAAGGATTTAGGGTAGCTCAAGTATTTTTTTGGTATTGAAGTTGCAAGATCAAAATGAGTTTTCTTATCCCAAAGGAAGTATGTGTTAAGACCTCTTAAAGGAGACTGGAATGCTTGGTTGTAAATCAATAGTTGTTCCCAATGATCCTAATCATTGTCTTAAAGAAGATCAATATAATCATCTAATTGATGCAAGGAAATACCAACAACAGGTGGGACGCCTCATATTTATCATTTATTAGACCAGACATTACTAATGCAGTTAGTGTTGTCACTCAGTTCATACATGCCCCTACTCTCGCTCATATAGAGGGTTGCCCAAGGAAATGAGTCTTTAATTCTTCTCATGGACATCTAAGGGTGGAAGCTTATACTGATGCAGATTGGGTAGGTTTCGTTATTGATCGTCGTTCTACTTCTGGGATGTAGTAAAATTATGAAAATTTGGTAGATTTCTGAAAATATTACGTGCATGTAATATGACATACTTCTGGGATGTAGTATGTCTATTTTATGAAAATTTTCAAATATTTTTTACATGTAATATGTCAATTTGGGAGATTTTTGAAAATAAAATATTTTCTGTATTTATTTAATAATTAAAAAATTCAAAATTTTCCGAAGATGCCAAAAAATAAGATAAAATTCAGAAACTATATTTGAACATCTTGAAACATAAAAAATATTTTTATCTTAATTTTACTTCTACTAAGTTTTTTTTTTTTAATTTTTTACAAAAAAAAAAAGTTACAAAATTAAAAAAATAAACCATAATGGTTTATAAGTATTTACTAATGTTTATTATAACATTTCCTAAGATTACATTAAAAAATTCTAAGGCTTACATAGTGTTTCCATAGATTTCAAAGGCGACAACGTATGTCATAAAGGTGACGCTTTTCCCAACCATCACAGATGGTTGTTTCTTATATTTAATGATTCCTAAGTGTGAATTAGTGATTATTTTATCAAATCCTAAAGTTTCAAATCAAAATTCTTTCATTTGACCTGTATCTCACTCGTCTCTCGGTTTCAGACACCGTATTTCCGCGATAAACTACGATACACAAGACGTACCCGTATCTCGGGTCCACGATACGAGTCACGATAACGATATTTTGAACCATGTCTACAAGCTAACATATGGTAATATACTGTGGTGGTAGTGTCAGTGGAAATGGGAGTCTGAATTGCAAGTTTACATTTGAAGGAAGAAGCAAGGTGATCAGAAGTAGAATCAAAACTAGAATTCACATGTTCCCATCTAGGAATCCTCTTTAGATCTAGCTCTTGAAGCAGGTAACACTTCTTCCTCCCTTAAGTACTTGGATGATTCTAATAAGCCTATTGTTCTTAGAAAGGGAGTTGGATCATGTACTAAACATCCTATATCTATTTTTTTGTCACCTTTCTTTTATAGTTTTTTTGTTTCCTTTTCTTGTCTTCATCCCTCGCAATGTATCTGAAGTCATTTCACAACCTAAATGGATGGTTGCTATGGAAGAAGAGATGAGTGCATTAGAAAAGAACCATACATGGGACTTGGTTGATCTTCTAAAAGGGAAGATGAAAGTTGGATGTAAGTGGGTGTTCACGATAAAGTACAAGTCAGATGACTTAGTTGACAGATACAAAGCAAATTTAGTTGCCAAAGGGTGCACCCACAAACCTTTGGCATTGACCATATGAAACATTTGCCCTAGTGGCAAAAATGAATTATGTTAGAGTTTTGATATCATTAGCTGGTAGTCAATGATGGCCATTTTTTCAGTTCGATGTCAAGAATGCTTTCCTACATGGTGATCTAGAAGAAAAAGTTTTCATGGATACACCACCTGGTTTTCAAATGCCGAATGCTCAAGTGAAGTATGTAAGTTAAAGAAAGCTTTGTACAGGTTGAAATAATCACCATGTGCTTGGTTTGAGAGGTTCAGGGAAGCCATGGTTAAAAATGGCTATAAAAAATGTCAGGAAGGCCATACGCTTTTCGTGAAAAGGTAAGGTCAAAAGGTGACAACACTTATGGTGTATGTGGATGATATAGTGGTTAAAGGGAATGATGATGTGAAAATTGTAAGACTCAAGAGCGGTTTGGCTAAAGAATTCGAGATTAAAGACCTTGGCTCATTTAAGTACTTCCTTAGGATTGACGTTGCTAAGTCAAAACAATGGATTTTTCTCTCTCAAAGCAAGATGTATTATATTTATTGAAGGATTTGGGAATGATGGGACGTAAGCCTTGTGCCATGCCTATTGAGTCCAACCATCAACTCAAAGAAGGTGATAGTGAGAGATTGATAGATGCAGGCAAATATCAACGACGACTTGTGGGTCGCATTGTATACTTGTCTTTAACAAGACCTGACATCACTAATGTTGTGAGTGTGATAAGTTAATTTATGCATGCTTCTACTTAAGATCACATTTAAGCAACATATCGAGTTCTAAGGTACTTGAAGGGCTATTCAAGCAAAGGTGTTCTCTATAAGAGACATGGTCCATCAAAGAGTGGAAGTCTATACCAATGAAGATCGGATTGGTTCTTTGATAGATCATAGATCTATTTCTTGTTATTGTTCATATGTTTGGGATAACCTCGTCACATGGTGCTGCAAGAAGTAGTCAGTGGTTGTAAGGTCAAGTGCAAAAGCTGTATTTAGATCAATGGCACATGGGATATGTGAGCTCCTATGGCTGAAAACTGTTATGAGCTGAATTTTGGTATCTAGTGAGAGGACCTATGACTCTTTTGTCAGTATTGCACATGATTGAGTGCAACATGATAGAACCAAGCATGTAGAAATAGATCGCCACTTTATTAAGAATCACATCAAGTTAGGCTGCATTTGCATGCCCTTTGTTTAGACAAAGCATCAACTTGCAGATATGTTTACTAAAGGACTTAGTGGTAACCAGATTTCATATCTTGTGGACAAGATATGAGGGTATCATTGTCACATTTATATTTTATTGTACACCATACCATATGGTATGATAACTCTCTCTCTCTCTCTCTCTCTCTCTCGATATATATATATATATATAGACATAATACACTCTCATAGAATTTCCCCAAATCGCATACTTCTTCTATTTTCTCTACTGTCTTCTTCAATCTGATTTGTGGGCTGCTTATAGTTTCAACACTGTTGGCCCTTTCTTAATTTTATAATTTCATTAGCACTCAACTCCTTTTTGATTCTTTGATGGCTACACCAAGTCACTAGTTTGGTTCTAGTGAAGATCATTCATCTTTTCACACATGGATTTCTTTTCAGTTGGTTGAAGCACCACCTTCTACTGAAAAAAAATTAAAAAAAAAAAAAAATTCTACACTGGATGAACTTAGTTCACCGTATTCCATTATCAAGGCTTCCAATGTATTTGGACCCTCAAAATCTTTTGAAATGAATCCCCAAACTAGTTTTATGTGTTCTTTTTGTTGCCGATTACCAAAGCCAAGTAAGGTGCAGACTGTTAGTTTCGGTGATACGAATTCATCAATTTTTCTTCACTTTGGCTTGATGGAAATTGTTCTTATGTTGAAGGATATTTTGGGTAAAACAAAGATGGGTATACTCCCTAATTTTTAGAGAAAAAAGGGGGAATTCGAAAATGTGAGATTTGGTATACCAAAAGGGATTTTTTCTTCAGGTGGGTTTTGTTTCTGTTCCCCAATCAGTATATGTTATTTATTCTTTGTTAAGACTGTTCAGGCCCAAGGTTCTTGGCTTGGTTTTTAAACTTGGGATAGGCATGGGCTGATTCCGCCGATCCCAGTCTGGACTGGCCAATCTTAAGCAGCCAGATTGCCTGATCCCTAAGGGATTGCTGATCAGATTGGTCTGGCGGATCCAGATATGGATCAGATCGTTTGAGTTTTGAAACCATAGTTGTTGGGGTAACTATGTTGTTTCAAGTTTGTGGTTACTTGATAGAGCAACATTGTTGGCATTTGAGTAAAGTTTAATGGAGAGGTTTCTCAGTCGGTTTCACCTGGTTGTGGGGAGATAAACTGTAATCCCCATTATGGTAATTTGAATATTGAGTAATGGATTTTCTTGTCAGATTGCCTGTGGATATGAGTGAGGCATGTAAATCATGTATTGTTGTGGTTTTGGATCTCTTTTTCTTCATTTTCTTTGTTTTAATTTGGATATGATTTTTTAAAATGGGTTGCTGGAATCAATTTATTTGTAGTTGAATGTTTGACTCCTACAACCAGATTTATAGCACTACGCTTGGCCGTTACAATGCCCTTTGGATACAACATTATTTACCTTAAAGAATCTGAGTAAACATGTTGTCTCATCAATCAAGGGTTGACATAGGCTCTGTTGGGCATATTGTTTTTCATGTCTCCAGACTCCAGTTAATATCCATACCCATATAAGTTTGATGAAAATGAAATACTTTTTATTTACATTTGTTTGTTAGTTGTACAGTTGTCAGCATGCTCATACCTGTATTACTGTCATAATAGAGGAATTCTGGTATGGAGTGTCTTTTCATTTGTTGCTGCTGCGAAAGACTCTTGGAATAATGGATATTTCATTTCCTTGTACTCTTCAATCAATTTCTGTTTCAACTGTATGTTATGATATCAGAATATGATATGAGTTTATTATTAGCAATTATATCATAAAGTTCATTTGTATGCAGCTTTGACTTCTTCAAAGGATTGATCAGAAGGAAACTGGATTGAGGAAGGTTCTATTGCAGCTACTACCCTGAAAGAAACAACTGTTGGTTAACATGTGCATGACTGAGATTCTTATTTTTTAGTTTTCCTCTTATATGGTTTACCTTATCTATTATATTTGTGCTCCTTCCTCTGAGATTTGGGTTAGTTTCATGTCGGTTCCTCGGATCTGAATCTAATTTTTGGTAGACAAATAAGTGCATTAATAGGCAGACATATTTTTTTATGAAGATTAATAAACAGATTTTTTTGGTAGACAAATAAGTGCATTAATTCTTGGATTTTCTTTAATCCCTATTTGCCTTTTTTTTTGGTGATTGTGTATGTGTGTGTGTGTGTGTAAGAGAGAGAGAGAGAGAGAGACTCAAATCTTCAAGCCCTCCAAGCGCCTGCATCAGGGTCCAGGTGGGCAGTGGCTAAGAAGAGGTCACCAAGGATGCTACTAAATTCATATTTATTTTTAAGAAATAACACTGCTGAATTAGTTAATTGCTAATAATGTTTATATACAGGGGTTACAAAAGGTGTTAGGACTTTTCTAGAAAGTAGAATCAATAGTTTGGGAAATATGAGGTTTGGGTCTCTCTCTCTCTCTCTCACACACACACACACACACACATTTGGATTGGTTTTGAGGTGATGAGGATGGAGGAAAATGCAGCAGCTTTTCATACTTTTCTGAATTCCAGTCTTAAGGTAGGGGTCAGTGTGAACTATGATACAAGGTTGCTCTACTTCAAAGGAGTTGCAGGTTCCAGGATAATTGAGGTTGATAGAGAACACACAAGGGATCTGTTGGTGCGTGAGGGTCTGGTCATAATGTTACTAGTGACATTAACAGCTCTCAAGTGACCATTGGCATCAAAGTTTGGGAGTGTGCAGTTTCTATGAGGTATGAACTTGTGGTTGCCCAAAAAAATGTAGTTGTTGTTTCTCATATGTATCCCCCCATCAATTCTAGGTTTGATTTGTGAATCTGCAGATGTTCCCTTCATGAAATAATTAGCTATCTTATTTTATTTATTCTTTGTTAAGTATCTTGGCTCTCTCTCTCTCTCTCTCTCTCTCTCTCTCTCTTTTGATTTGTGCTTCTTCAAATGTTTATGGTATGAACTTTTGTCTATATGTTTATACACATTCTGTGGATACTCTTTCAAGCTTCAGGAACCGTGACCATCCTTTGGGAACTTTTCCCTGAGATAGCAATGTCAGGACCATTAGCCTTTTGAGGAAGATAACTCATACCTTTATCACTACCATATGATGTAACTGAATTTTCTTACATAGATCTAGGCCTATTGAATTTTTCAGGTTGACCCACAAGATCCCAACAATTTTCCTTTGTGGACCTTGTCTTACCACAGTGACTGCAATTTAACTCATTCTTATCAGTAGGGCCCAACCTCCATGGTATCTTCTCTTTATCATCTACACCTGGTCGGAAAGGCTTCTTAAAGCCACTCTTAGCCCCTTTGTAAGAAAATAATGTAGAGACCAAGGCAGATCTCTCAGTAATCCTAGACGAGTATTGCTACATCACATTTTTCTTGCTCTCATCACTTTGGGAAAATGCATATACCATAAGTAAGAATGGGAGACGATCTCTACTCAAAATATTAACCTAAACTAGTTCGAAATCAGCATTCAAGCCAACAGGAAATTCAAAGATCCTAGTTCTCTCTATCTTCTCTTTATAAGTCACTGCATCCTTCTGGTATGTTGGTTTATATGTTTCATAGTGATCCAATTCCTCCCACATACCATGCAAGGCTACAAAGTAACTCCTTAGGCTCTTCTCTCCTTGGTGAAGATGCGCAATTTCTTGATTCAACTGGTAGATTGTTACAAATTTTTTTACTTATGAGTAGGTTTGGGCTAGAAAGGGCGGCTTGGCCCAATGGTAAGGCTTACCGTTAGCGTCCCTGGTGGCGTGGTTTCAAGTCACGGAAACAGCCTCTTCAGAAATGGGGGTAAGGCTACGTACATCTTGCCCTCCCTAGACCCTATGTTAGCAGGAGCCTCGTGCATTGGGTTCCCTTTTTGGTAGGTTTAGGCTATCGTATCCTGTATCTCCTTAGCTGTCCGAATAAACAAGAAGCTTCGATTAATGTTTGGTTGCATTGAGTTAAGCAACCAAGAAATAACTGTTAGATTCTCAGACTCTCATTTCTCATAAGTTTGAATATCATAAGGTTCGATTACACGGCCATTAATATAGCCCAGTTTTCCTCTCCCACCAATATACATACTTGCTAATTGGGATGACTCCAAAAAGTTTCACAGTGGTGATCTGCGCACCCGGGTTGTCGCTATGAATCCCCAAAGACAACATGTTATTTGATCTCTCCAATATTGTGGTAGACTCACCCTTATTCCCAGATTCAGAGTTAACTTTAGATATGATAAAAAAAGGGTGACCCAGTGTACGAGGCTCCCGCTAATGCGGGGTCTGGGGAGGACAAGATGTACACAGCCTTACCCCCATTTCCAGAGAGGCTGTTTCCGTGACTTGAACCCGCGCCACCAAGGATGCTAACGGTAAGCCTTACCGTTGGGCCAAGCCGCCCTTTCTAACTTTAGATATGATAAGAATGAAAAACAACCAATCACAAGACTAGCTTCCACAACAACCAGCCCGACAAAAAAATAACAAAATTCGCGCACCCTTCACTAATATAAATGACTAATCCTTGTATACATAGGGTTTTTCTTAATTAAATTAGTCTTATTGCATAGCTCAACAGCATATAATAATCCCCAAATTGCTTCATACACAGCCAAGGAATTCCAAAAATAGCACAGAACCATGCATAAAAGCATCACCAAACTGAATTGTACCCAACACAAGTCACTGCACCAACCAAACATCCTTTTTTTTTCAAAAAACAAACTAGAAAAAAGGAAACACGTCAGGCGTCATTAGGGTAGAGACGAGAAACATCAGTATGCATTTAGTACTCCACGAAAACACATGGGAGAGCTTCCAAAAGATTCACCATGACAAAACAACCTAGATGCCTGTGATTAATCTAAGCAAATATCCTCTGTCTAATCGAATCTAGCAAATCAAACGATTTGGGGTTTTCTAAGTTTTTCAAAAAAACCTTTGGAAAAAATACTTCCAGGCTTCAAAAAAATTGTAAAAATCACCATACGGATGCTGAAATCCGCACGTGTACCGAGATACCAAAGATACCCTTATGTATACATCATGACATTTATACCCTTACATTAGTGGTACCCTTATATCATTAACACTCGCTACTTGTAATCACAACAATCAAACTCAATACCTCCATATCCAAAACCATCGGCCTTCATTACAACAACCAAATGTTGTTTCAAATGCCCGCTAAGCACTGTGCACTACAACACTATGTCAAAGGCACCTCCACTTTAAGCTCTAATGCTCCACCTTTATTAGAGATCATCCATATAATCTGTAAACCATTAACCACTACTCTAATACCAACTGTCACAGTCATATTTTTCTCTCTGTGAAAGTCGTGTGGCATCTTGACCATTACCTAGCCAAGGCCAACTTTAATGCCATTTGAGCACTTTTCTTACCTGTTGATATGCCCTATATGCACTTACAAGGATACTTCTCACCTAGAGCAATGATGTGTAAAGCCCCACTTGACCAGTCTATAAGTGCCTTTATTGTGTTTCTATGATGCTTGTCCTGCTTGTAGGGTCCATCATGTCAGTGTTGCTTGCTAGCCACCTTCAAACCGTACTAAGCCAAGCATATGACTAGTCAGTCAACTCGGCACACACCCTGTGCCATTAAAGCGCATTTCAAATAGCCACAAAGCTCTTAGTTTCTCTGTCATGTAACACTAAAGGCCTAACACTCCTACAACACATCCATGAGCTGCCACTCGAGACATTATGCCCATTGATGCTCATGACACTCTTTGTAGGCACCGTTACGTTCCTTGCAAGAAGTTACCCCCTGTGTCTTGCTTGACCACCCAAGTGATCATCATGTGCAAGGACGAGCTCATGTTAAGTATTAAGACAGGCAAACCCGAGCACATAGGCGTCGGGATAGCTTAACCCAGCTACATCTTGTCGCCACTATCGCATAATACATGCTACCATGTACATAAGTATAAATCTCAGGCCTAAGCCCAATGTGTAGTGCCACCCATGCTTGGGGCCCCAAGCATTATCCCTTGAGAGAACCCAACTCCCTAGAGAATCCTAAGCTCCCCCTCTAAGAAGCCTAGAGTCGCTTCCAACCATTGTTGGGGATGCCTCGTAGTTTAAACTCATATCAGCTAGGAGCATGTCGCATGGATACATAATCCATCGTATCGCCCATGCCTCTTGGCATGCCTCCTTACCCATGCCAAACCTTTGACATGTCACCTGCCCATGCCAAAGTTTTGATGCTTTCAAGCACCCACCCCTCCTCAATGTGTGTGCAAAATTTTTCACCCATTGCAAGAAGGAATCATTGACCCCCTCAAAAAATCATACTGGCCTATTTATGAAATTATCATTGTGTACTATTTATGGAAATACCATCATGCTAACGCTTAAGGCCGTCATGCTATTCATGGGTCAAAAAACTTGTCCGTGACAAGAAGGTTGGAAAACCATCTTTGAAGTTTGTTCCCCAACTTCTCTTCCTCTAGTTGGTGATGAGATTTGTGCCTCCCTTTTGTCTCTTCTGATTGACGTTGCATTTGATAACTCCAACGCATACATAACCTATGGCACATGCATAAACCGTGAGGTTGGCAGATCAGGGAGTCCAGTCTCTGAACATGAGCATTGTGCCTTTTTTTTGTTTTTGTTTTTTTTTTTTTGTTTTTTGTTTTTGTGTTTCCTCTAGTTAGATGGCCAAAGAGTACAATCAAATGGCTATTGATTTGGCTTCTGGCCAATAGTTACCCATTACACCTTTGGTTTTGTTAGGAAAAAATTCTTCTTCCACGCTTTGCCTCGGGTTTGAGTAGCCCGGATAATTAGGACAAGTTCAGTACATGCCTCAACAAAGAGGACTTTTCACTAACTTCGAAGGGAATGAATGAAAAACCAAACTTTGTTGTTACAACCTATCGGCTTTGGCTTTATATAGATCTAACGGTTAGAGACATATTTTAGAAGAAAAAGAACTCCTTTGCTGGTAGGAGTTGTGGTGAATGGCTAAAGGTGTGGAAACCCTAATTTTAATTAGGAAAAAAAGAAAAGAAGGAGGCACCCAATTAGGTGAGGGTTTTCTTCTTCTTGGGTTTTCTTCTTAGTTTTTCTTCTTCTCAAGGTTTTAAGAGGGTGAGAGAGAGAAAGGGCGTACAAGGGAAACAGTGTGGGTTTTCGAATTTGGAATCATACTTCTTGTACGGATTTCACATTACATAGTGAAGAAGATTGTTTCTCTCCCGTGGATGTAGGCACATCGCTGAACCACGTAAATCTTGGTGTCTTCTATTTTTTGTGTGCTTTGATCTTTTTTACTTTATTGTTCTTGTTATTCATACTGGAATATTTGCTACAAATCACAAGTGGTATCAGAGCGCCAGACTTGGCTAGGGATTTTGGAATTAAGAACATGTTCTTGATTATCGGATTTTAGTATGATGGCAAGGAAAGGATTATCGCTGGTCAAGTTCGAGGTGGAGCCCTTTGATGGGAAAAATAACTTTAGCCTGTGGCAAAGTACGGTTAAAGATATTATGGTGCAACAAGGGCTAATCAAAGCACTATTCGGCAAGAAAAAGAAGTGGGCAACCATGTCTGACGGTGACTAGGAGGAACTTGAGATGAAAGTAGTGAGTACCATCCATTTATGTCTCGCACCAGAAGTAAAATACAATGTTTTGAATGAAACTTCTACTCCAAGATTATGGAAAAAATTAGAAAATTTGTCTATGTCAAAATCGCTCATAAATAAATTGTTCTTGAAAAAACAATTATATCAATTGCGGATGGATGAAGGAACTAATATTTTGGATCATCTCAATGTCTTTAATAAAATTATTACTCAATTGTTAATAAGTGTTGAGGTGAAAATTGAAGAGGAGGACAAGACACTTCTTCTTTTGGTTTCTCTTCCAGTTTCCTTTGATATACTTGTGACCACATTATTAGTTGGGAAAGACACTCTCAAAGTCAATGAGGTGGCAGCGGCTTTATTGGAGACTGAAACTCTTTGAAAGCCAGGAAACGGTTTTCAAGCAGAAGGGTTGGTGGCTAAGGGTGAATCAAGCTATCAGCGTGGAAGAAGCGAAGACAGAGGGTCTGAAAACAAAGAGAGGTCATGCTCAAAGTCAAAAGGAAAGAGCAGCAAATTCAAGTGCTATTATTGTAAAAAGGAAGGACACATGAAAAGGGATTACAGAAAACGTCAAAAAGATTTAGAGGAAAATAAAAAGAAAAATGAACAGTCTTTAGATCAGGCTAGTATTGTAGCAGACAGTTCAAATAGTGACATCGATCTTCTCTCGGTCAGTCTAGGTACGAATTATCTTATTGAAACGTGGATTTTAGATTCTGGTTGTTCTTATCACATGTGTCCTTATAAATAATGGTTTAATACTTACAGTCTTTATAATGGGGGTACTGTTCTAATGGGTAATAATGCGGCTTGCAAAACCATTGGAATAGGAACCATTAAAGTTAAAATGTTTGATGGCATGGTAAGAACATTTGAGGAGGTTAGGCATATCTCGGATTTGAAGAAAAATTTAATTTCCTTGGGTGAATTAGACTCGAATGGATATATTTTCACGACAATAGATAGAGTCTTTAAAGTCTCTAAGGGGGCTATGGTTGTCATGAAGGGGAAAAATGAAGGAAATTTATGCAAGTTGATAAGGAATACAGTTACAGGTGAAATAGTTGTAACTACTCCTGTTGATTGTGATACTGATGATACTACTCTATGACATATAAGGTTAGGCCATATGTGTGAGAAAGAATTGTTGGAACTTCATAAAC
>JAOXJP010123566.1:0-13787 GCA_025762735.1 Platanus orientalis | reverse complement strand
ATGGTTCAACTGTGTAGCACTTTCATGGGTTACATGGTCTGGGGCAAGGAGATCCCCTCTCTCATTTTCTTTTCTTGATTGTGGTAGAGGCTTTTGGGATCCTTCTGACTGAAGCTGTTTAGGGTGGCATCCTTGATGGGGTTGGAAGTCAAGCCAAATGGGATAAAGGTCTCTTACTTTCTATTTGCGGATGACACTTTAATTATGTGTAGACCCTCAGAAGAGCAATTAGAATATTTAAGATGTGTTGTTTGATGCTTTGAAGCTGTGTCAGGCTTGAAAGTCAACCTTCATAAGAGTAGGATTTTCAGTATTGGTCAGGAGGACAATTTAGGTAGGTTGGCGGATTGTCTTGGTTGCTCAATGGGATCATTACCTTCCACTTACTTGGGTCTTCCTTTAGGGGCTTTCCACAAGAGTATTACTCCTTGGAATCCTGTCATAAACCATATTTAGAAAAGATTGGCAGGGTGGAAGGATAGCCATTTCTCAAAATGAGGGAAACTGGTTTTAATCAAATTTGTGTTGGCAAGCCTTCCCACTTATTTCTTATCCCTTTTTGAAATTCCAGCATCAGTGGAGAAAAGAATAGAGCATCCTCAAAGAGACTTCCTTTGGGGAAGAAGTAAGGAAGGTAATGGGCTGCATCTAGTGAGTTGGAATGAAGTGTGCAAACCTAAGCATCAAGGAGGATTGAGTATAAATAAAATTAGGGTGACAAATAGAGCTCCTTTATCCAAATGGCTTTGGAGATTTGGGCATGATAGAGAAAGCCTTTGGCGCCAAGTCATTGCTAGCAAATATGGGGTGGTAATTGATTGGGAGGTTGAGACCTCTGTTCGCCCATATGGTTGTGGTTGTTGGAGGGCCATAAAGAAGATTGTCGAAGAATTCAAGAGGCACGGAATTTGAAATTGGCTCGGGCTCCAGGGTTCGTTTTTGGAAGGATCGTTGGTGCTTAGATAGACCGCTTTTGTTGGAGTCGCCTTCTTTGTTTAACTTGGTGAACAATAGGGATGCAAAAGTGGTCGATTGTTGGGTTCCTTCGGTGGAAAGGGGTGCTTGGAACGTAGGTCTTAGAAGAAGCTTGAATGACTGGGAAATTGATGCTATGACTATTCTAATTGCGCTTGTGGGTAATGTTCATCCATGGTCCAATATGGAAGACTCCATGTGTTGGATCCACTCTCATGACGAGAAGTTTTCAGTGAGATCTTTTAAGGAGGCTCAATGGCCAAGGGTGGATCCCAATCCTCTTTGGCGGAAGGTTTGGAAATTGTATACTCTCTCCAAAGTCTCATTTTTTGTTTGGAAATGTCTCAAGGGTAGCTTTCCAACCATCAATGTTCTCCAACACTGCAGTTTAATCATATCAAATGCTTGTCCTTTATGCCTTCAAGATGAGAAAACGGCATACCATATCTTCATCCATTGCCCCTTTGCTTCAGAGGTTTGGAACTTGTTTTTTGGGGAGATTAGGTTCTCGTGGGCACCCCCTTAAGGTATGGAGTCTTTTTTTCTTTCTTGAGACATTGCGAAGTCTTCTAGGAAAGGTAAGATTTTGTGGAGTTTGGTGTGTCCAACTATTTATTGGGCAATTTGGTTGGAACGCAATCAAAGAGTTTTTGAGGGCTTTAGTAAGCCAGCCTACATTATCTATACTCATGCAAAGGATCCAACATGCTTTTGGGGTCTACATTGTAGCCATCTTGGGGATTACTCTGTGGCTGGCACCAAACAGGGGTGGTGTATAACTATATTATGTAATTAGGTGCTTGCTTGATTTCGTCGTATCTTTTGGGATTCCTCATCCCTTTTCTTAAATGAAAGTTTTCTTCGTAAAAAGAACCCATAGTTTGTTACCAGGTTGAGAAGCAATGTGAAAGCAAGTGAGAAACGAGGCTCAATAACTCCTTGGAAAATCAAAAACGAGAAATGATTGAGGCTTTTAGAACCACTTGCTTTAAAAGTTTATATACTGATAAAGGGAGGCAAATCAATCCCTTTATCTTATAGTCTAGGCTAGGCCAGACCTCTAGTTGAACCCTTTTTCGTGGGCCCACCTCTCATAGGTCTCGCCTTACATGAGTTGCTTGCTTCTCATGGATCATCCCACCCCGAGTGTGCCCCCATCTCCCACAAACTACCCTACTCGAGCTTGGTCTGAAAATGCCCCTGCATTAATCACCCTCAGTGAGGAGTTTCGAACATGAGACCTCCTGCTGCAGGACAACTAATCACTTGCTCCAAAAGCTCAAACTGATAGAGGGAGGCGTATCAATCCCTTTATCTCATAGCCCAAGCTAGGTCAGATCCTCGGTCAAGCCCTCATTCGTGGGCCCCACCTCTCATAGGTCCTTCCTCACACGAGTCACCCACCTCTCACGGATCGCCCCACTTCGAGTGTGCCCCCATCTCCCACAGACTGCTTCACTTGAGCCTAGTGTGAAAATGTCCTTGCATTAGCAAGTAGGAACTATAGTATGAACTAGGAAGCGATTGGGAAGCGAGTGAAGTGCAATTTAGAATTAACTTTAAACCATTAGAAAAAGATATATGGAATGACTAGGAGATGAAATGAAAATAATTGGTGAATAAGAGATTACTAATAGGAAGTAAATAACAAAAAGTCTAAAACTAATAGATACAACTACGATAATCGATTGATAATAACAAGTAAATAGCAATAATTCATCAAAAAAATAACAAGTTACAACCAACAAGTGCAACTACAATACAGTAAAATAAATAAACCCAATAAAGTAATAAACGACCTAAAATCCATATTATGCAAGTAATAAAGAATCATGACATAATTCAATATGAAGACCACTTTTGTTATTGGTATGGCCAGCCATACCATAGATTTTACATCACATAAGATTTTTGGTAGATAATTAGGACTATAAAATCAATATTAGATCTTTTTATTTTTTAGTTTTGCTACCAAAATCAAAATCAAATCTCATAGAAAATATTTTATTCAATTCGATTTGCACAGGGTTTACATTAAGTAAAATGCAATTTTACCTTCTAAGAAGTTCTCGTGTTGCACCCTTTTTCTTTTCTTTTCTCGTATCATATATATATATATATATATATATATATATTATTTTACTTTTTGGATCACTTCCCAGTCGATTCTCTTGCGGTTTCTACTCTCACTTGTTCTAAGTTTCCACTTGCTTCCCTAAATAGCTTCCACTTGTTTTTCCAATTGTCACCACCCTTCTCACTACCTAGGGAAGCCGAATTGAATTGGCTTCCCAAACGAACTTCCCACTTTGTACCAAGCTGGTTTCAACCTTGGGAGCAAGTAATTCTTCAAAGTAGAATAAGGTAAGAGGGTCCTTCAAAACCTATTGGTTGGTGCCAAGAATATTCACATCAAATTGAACTTTTGCATTTGCTCTTTCAGCAAACTCTATTGATGAGCGTGGGAGGAATCTTTGGTGCAAAGGTACCATCTGGATTCTGCAAGGTATTTTTATTTTCATGGGCATTAAAGGGATCAACAAATCAGAGGCTGTAGCTCTTCGAAGGATTGAGGATCTTCCAAGGGCCTCTAGTGGTTGAATGGAGTTCCTCTAATGCTTAAGCTTGGGCAGTCATTATGTCATTAGAACCTTATAGACTTGCCAACACCACAGATCAGATTCGGGACAATGTAGATAACTTTGATGTTTTGTGTAGTTATACTCATAGGGGTGCTAGCTATTAAAAAGTGGGCCTTATCGATAAAGAGGGTGCTCATAGACAATTGTTGTACATGGGAACTGTCATCCCTAAATAGTTTTTCTTTTCTTTTAGTAAAATTCTGTAACCTATGGAAGAAAAAAAAAATCATAAGCTGACTATATGTTATACAACAACAACATCAAAGCCTCATCCCAACTATTTGCAGTCGACTACACAAATCCTGTTCTTCCATTTCTCTGTCTGATCATATCTTGTTTTAAATCATAAGCATTCATGTCAGTCATCACTTTAACCCAATTCCTTTTTGGCCTTCCCTTTATCCATTCATGCCTTCCGCATGCACCATATCACTCTTCACTGATGTAGTTGTTGGTTTTTGCTGCACATGACTGAACCATCCAAGTCAATGTTTTCTTATTGTGTCATCTATTGGTGTTATCCCTAAGTTTTTATGAATGGATTCATTTTTTATTCTATCCTTTCTAGTCTTGCCACACATCCTTTCTATCACTGGAAATTGGTTCCTTGTGTTCCTCATCATTTTAATCCCTTTTCCAAATTTTATTTGGAAGCTGAGTTGATAGGCTGTTATATGGTTTCTCAAAAGATTAAGGTCCGCAGGGGTTGTGGAGATTTAGCCTGGAACCAAATCAGCTATGGAGACAGGTCATTGAAGCGCAATATAGCTCAAGGTACCAGGTTGGGACTCAAACATGGTGAATGGCAATTCCAGACTAGCTTTATTGAAGGGAGTCTCTTGAATTCATGATGACTTCCAGCCTCTGACCAGGTTTATACTTGGGAATAAGGAAGAATCTGTTTTAAGCTGGACATGTGTTGCAGTGACAGTTCTCTTGCTATGCCTTTCCCCATTCTATATTATTTGGCAGTTAACAAGGATTCAATTGACAAATATTATCTAGAGATTGTAGGAAAAAGTGTATGGTGCTTCAAATTCAAAAGAAATCTTTACGACTGGAGCTATATTTGTTTACTGCTTTTCTTAGTTGTTTGGAGGAGAACAGTTCCAAGGGTTTTGGCAACGGATGGAGAGTTCGGAGTGTAGATCCAAAATGGAACTTCTTAATCAAATCTTTTTTCAGTGGCCTTTCAGGGAAGCCAATGACTCTTTCCTAGTTCGAATTATTTGGACAATCCCAGTCTCTTCCAAAGTGGCATTCTTTATGTAGACTACATTCCATGACAGATTTCTATAGGATCAGTTGAAGGTGAGAGGCAGCAAATGGAAAAATAGTGTCTTTACTGCAAAAATGAGGTGACAGTGGACCGTTTACTTCTTCATTGTAGTCTTTCTTATGGGATGTGGTCTTTCTTCTTCAGTCACTTTGCCATTATGTGGCTAATTCCTGGCAGCCTCTCTGAAACTTTCTTGGTGTGGCAATTGAAAGTCTTTTCAGAGTGAGGATAACTTGCGTGGAAAATTCCATTCTCAGTGATTTGTTGGTGTATTTGGTAGGATTGGAATGCTAGAATTTTCAAATATTTATTCTGAATCCCATAAGGTCATTGTAAAGACCCAAGCTTTGGTGTTTTATTGGGGGTCAACAAAACTTTGTGGGAATGTGGTTCGAAGATTTATTATTCAAATGGCAAGCTATTGTTTTATATCAACCTTTTGTTTCATTGTAAATCCTTCATACTGTACAGCTCATACAGCCTTTTGTAAATTTTAGGTTGATACAACTCTTACCTTATCAAAATAACTTAATTAAATACACAATAAATAAAAAACAGTAGCCATCATCAAGCATCAAGCCAAAACAATATTAAGTGTGGCCCTCCTCTACTAGGGTAAAAGCTTGCAGCTTCCTTCTTTCTCATCCTTGGAAGTTGGAACTCCCATGCACCTTTTCCTCATACTTCTGTATCATTTTAAATTCTAGAACTTCTATGCACCTGTTCCTCGTACCATGGAATCCAGTTCCTTTCTCTTTCTTAAATTCTAATACGGCAGAAGATAAAGTTTCATTTACAGGATATTTCCAATATTTTTGTAAAAATTTTGTACACATACTTCTTGCTAACTACTTGAAACTTAGGTCTAATGTAACAGTTTAGTGAATATTGGCACAGCTTCTATTTTACCTTGTCAAAGATGTTAACTGGACTTCATCATTCTTGTTGAAAGTATGGCTAATTGATGTGGCCAATTTTTTTAGATTGGTCTATGTGCCATGACAGAAGAAATCAAGATTTAAAGCCTGGTAAATTTTGGGTTTTTTTCTCGGTTTTTCATGCATTAGAGGGGAAAAGAAATAAGGCAAAACAATGTCAAGTTAGGAAGTATTAGAGTATGTTTTTAGTTTTCTTTTTATGTTTGAATTTAGGAGATGGGGCCCATACTGACTGGCTGATCGTCTAAGGGAGTGCGGAGATATTTTAATTCAAAATTTTAAGTTAGGTGGGGCCCATACACAGGTTGTATGAAACCTTGATGTTTCCCTTCAATTAAGAGATTTTTTAAGAAATTTGGTGGGGTCCACCCTCCCAAATCGTGAGCAAAGTGTGCTCATATATTCTCTTAAAAGATTTTACTTAAAAGTGGGGTACACGTTTAGTTATTGTTTTCAGACCCAGAATAGTCCCCCGTTACAACCTTTCCCCTTCTAATTTTCTGCTCATGTTTTTCTTGCTCCACTAATGTTGTAAAACCATCACAATTTCTACTTGCAAATGTGAATCGACATACATGGAAACCTATCTTTGGTGTACTTGTGTGAGTAATTGTTTTTCTTGTATTTTCTCTTTTTTGAACTCAGCCAATGTTGCTATACAAATCCTTTATATTTTGCATTGCCGGTCACAAGCCTAGATGAAGATGGAGGTTTGCTTCAAGTAGACAGCTGGCATAAAACTGATGCTGACAACAATGCTAGCTAGGCTTATGTATGAACCCCACATAAGAGGGCCAGATTTAAATGGACATGTTATGTGGGGTTATTTAGGATCTTGTAAGGGGTGGGATTGCATATGTAATAAGGCCATTAGTGCCATTAGTGTTTTAGGATTTTAGTTGAGGGTATGTGAGTGAAATAAGGTTGAAAACCAAGGCCAAGTGGGGTATTTTATTGCTGATCGACAGCTAGAATTTTTGTCTCTTAGTGGACCACCAAAGTCAACAATGGGGCCCGCAAAGAGAGCTGGACGACAGCCCCTATATGCCCTTACTTTTGGTAGTTTAGATTTTAGGAAACTTATGTTTTTAGCAAGTTTTAGTTTCAGGAAACACTTGGCTAGCAAGTTTAGGATTTTAGAAGTTTCTAATTTTATGAACTTTCTAATCGATCAAGATTGTAAGCATATGTAAAGTAACCCTCTCCCCGTGATTTAACAGTGAATAATGAATTGAATTTTGACACTTGTGTGTTGTGGGTGTGACCCTTATTATCCTCAAAGGGTTGAGTTGTGATGCTTTCCTTCTCTCTTTTTTCTAAATTTCAACAGAATCTTCTTTTTCTCTCTTTATTCTTTCACTCTAGACACCTTCTTTCTCTAAATTCTTTTAGGGCTTTCGATCCCTAATTAAATCCCTAAATTTCTTCTTGATTCTCTTCTTCTTTGCTAGATTATTAGAAAAGATTCTACACTGGTTATATGAAATCTCCATTAAAGAATCTTCCAAGGTCTGAACTTTTATGATTTCATATACCAAATCTTATCAGAATTCAATGAAATTTTTTCCATTGGACCTTCAGATACGTCAGAACATATTTGAAGAATTTCATAATTTTTTTGACACATGGCCAAGGGTATTTTGGTAATTTTGGGATCCTGTCTAGAAATTCCATAATTTTCTTTCTGGGTTTCTTTTCTCTCATTTTTTCCTATGCTTTTATCTAATCTCTTCTAATTCTCTCTCCTTGATTTGTTTCTTCAATTCTTAATTTTTCCCTACAATTTTGGCTACTTGGTTGTGTTAAATGTGTTCTGATTTCCGATACTTTAGATTTATTTGAGATTCTTGGCAACATCCTACCTTAAATTTGGTATCAAAACTTTGTGGTGCATCAAAAACCTTTACTCAAATCATTTTAACATGAATCCTGAAAATTCGTTCTTTCAATATTATGTGATGCATCAAAATCTTGAGCAGAAAATTGAAGGGGAAGGGTTGTAACGTGGGACTGTTGTGAGTCTGAAAACAGTAACTAAAAGATCAGAAATTGGGAATGGACTCCGGGTTTTTCTAAGGATACATGGAGGCTTAAAAGGGAGCAACAATGTGGCTGGTTTGGTTCAGGTTTAAAGCTGGTGTATGGGGTCGATTAGCACAAACCTGGGACTGGTTGCAGTGCTATTGATAAGGCTTTAGTTTGAAAGATAACAGTACTCAGATCTGATCACGTTAAAGGGACTGGTTTGTAGGTTCTTTAGGAACTATTACGGATCCAACGAGGTCTAAAAATAGGGTATTGTAGTGGATTATAATAGAGGATTATAGCTAACTGTTATAGAAAACAGCAAGGGGGGAGATAATAAAGGAGAAGATAGGAAAGAGGAAAGAAAAAGATTAGAGAAGAGAAGAGAAGATAACACTTACCTCTTTGTGGAAGAAGAGAACAGGAGAGAGAAAGATTGGGGAGTCCAATGACTTCTACCCAAGAAGATAGGATGGGTCGCAACCTAAGAAAACACCAAATGTGCTCTTCAAATTTCAAACATTCTTCACTGCTTTATTTCATATAAGGGAGGCTTTTAAATAGGCATTACTCTTGTCACACTAAAGTAGCTTCTAAAAACAAAACTTCCTAAATGTTTTACTAAAATTTTGAGCCATATTTATTTTCCAACTTATTCAACTTGCTGACCAAGCAAGTGGATCTCACTTTTAAGTAAAATCTTTTAAGAGAATATGTGAGCATACCTTGCTCACGATTTAGGAGGGTGGACCCCACCAAATCTCTTAATTGAAAGGAAATTTCAAGGCTGTTGTATAGCCTGTGTGGGCTTCACCTTAAAATTTTGAATTAAAATATCTCCTTACACCCTTGTACAACCAGCCAGTCAATGTGGGCTCCATCTCTTTAATTCAGACATAAAAAAATAAAATAAAAACATACTCTAATACTTCATAGACACTTGACATTGTTTTGCCTTATTTCTTTTCCTTTCTAATGCATGAAAAACCTATTAAAAACCCAAAATTTACAAGGATTTAAATTTGGATTTCTTCTTTTGTGGCACATAGACCAATCTAAAAAAAATAGCCGCATCATTATGTTAGGGCGTTCCTTGGAATCAATGTGCTTCATTATCACCCGGGTGTAATAAAAGGTTAGCAAGGGTTAAGTTAGGGAATTTCCTAGAAGCGATTTGCTGTATTGGTGTCCGGATTTGGTGAGAAATAGGCAAGAATTTCTGCACCATGGACGAGTGTGGCTAAAAAGCTAGTTCGAGATAATAGGATTTTCTTAGCAACTTAGAACGTAGGATATATGAAATGTTTTATAATAAAAAAGTTCTAAGATAAATTGGATTAAAACAAAATAATTGGAATGCAGTTTTATTAAAAAAAAAAAAAGAGAGTAAAAACAAGGCAATAGCCAGCATAAAACCTTAAACCATTTGTTTTGACTTTATGCTAGGGAGTTCCCTAGAATTGTTGCGCTAAATTATCAATTGAGTGCAGTGAGAAATAGGCAAGGGTTAGCTTACTCATTCCCTAGAAGCGATGCACCACCAATTCCTAAATGTGGTGGGCAGTAGGCTAGGTTTCCCATACCAAGGATGATTGCGGCTACATAAGCTGCTTGTTCATGAGATTAGGATGTACCTAGCAATTTGGAATAAAGGGTATATGGAATGTTCTATAAAAAAAAAACATGGAATGCAATTAATGTAAAAGTAGTAGCGGAGATGAGGGACTCATGATAATTAATAACCATGAGATACTTTAGAATGACCATTTTTGTTATCTTGATTCAATCACCCTTAAGGAGGGAGAAATTGAAGAGGATGTTGTTCATAGAATTAGATCTCAAGGTTGATGAAGCGGAGAGGTTCTTCTAGATGATGAAGTGGAGAGGTTCTTTTAGAGTCCTTTGTGATAGAAAAATACCATTAAAATTGAATAAAGAATTTTATAAGATGGCTATAAGACCAGCCATGCTTTATAGAACAAAATGTTGGGCAACCAAGAAACCACACATACATGGAAAAAGTGTAGCTGAGATGAAAACATTGAGTTAAATGAGTGGTAAGACTAGAAAGGATAGAATAAAAAAAGAATGATTTGCGGGAGCTTGGGGGTAGTACAAATAATCGGTAAGATGAGGGAAGTTTACTTAGGTGGTTCAACCATGTGCAACAAAGAGCAATGGCTGCACCAATGAAAATGAGTGAGATGGTGCAAGTTGAAGGCATTAAATGGACAAGAGGAAAGCTAAAATTGATCGAGGTTGAATTAGTTAGGAGATACATGAGTTCTTGCGATTTAATATCAAATATGGTTAAGGCTGTCAATCGGGCAGGGCAAGGGTCAACCCGAGCCTAGCCCGAAGTATGAAACCCCAACCCATGCCCAGCCCGAGGTTGAACCCCTCTGCCCGAGCCCAGCCCATGGTAATTATACGGGCTTCGGGTCGAGTTCAGGTAGCCCAAAATGGTCAAAAATTTTATGTATTACTATTAGATTTGAACTCTTGATACTTAGCAGGTACATGTCTTAACCACTAAGCAAGTTTAAATTTTTTTAATATATATTAAATCATTAATATATTAAAAAAATCATTTTTCCGGGCTTTAGGTTGGGTTTCGGGCTGGTATCAAGTTTTATTCACTTCGGGATGGGCCAGGCCAAGCATCGAGCTTAAATAACTTAGGCTCGAGCCCAACCTAAAAATTAGACCGGGCCTAACATTTGGGCCTGTGCCCAGCCCAGCTCGAAATCCAACTTGCCCAACACGCTCAATTTCCAGGTCGGTTAAGTCGGGCCTCGGGCCAGCCCGACCCAATTAAAGAAAGGGGCGGCCTAGTGCACGAGGCTCCCGCTAACGCGGGGTCTGGGGTAGGGCAAGATGTACTTAGCCTTACCCTCATTTCTGGAGAGGCTGTTTCCGTGACTTGAACCTGCATCACCAGGGACGCTAACGGTAAGCCTTACCGTTGGGCCAAGCCGCCCTTTCTCCAGTCCGGCCCAATTGACAGCCCTAAATATGGTCATAGATAGAGTGGTAGTGTTGCTGACCCTAATTAGTTTGGATAATCAATAATTGAAAGAAAAATTTTACAAGAAAATTATAAGACCAGCCATGCTGTATGGAGTAGAATGTTGGGAAGCCAAGATACAACATATACATAGAATGAATGTAGCTTGCTAAATTGGTAAAGTTTGTGGGTGTCATACCATAGACTTGGGTTCAAAACCCGTCTTTACTTGCATTACCTATAAAAAAGACTAGATAGAAAATAATGAGAAATGAAGGAATTAGTGAGTGCTTGGTAACACCAATAAGTGATAAGATAAGGGAAAGTGAATTGAGCTGGTTTCGTCATCTGTGCCGAAGACCAATGACTGCTCTAGTGAGGTGATGTAGGATAAAGAGGCTCTGATTCGTTTTTCAATAGATAATTTGTAGTAAAACGAAAATAACAGAAAAGAAATGGAGAAAGAAAGAAAAATACCAATGGAGTTACACCAATGGCCTAGGAGTCTCACCTAGGGTTGAAAGCATCACACCTTCAAGATTCTGAAGTTACACTAGAGAATAAAGCACCTGTAACATTGAATTCATCAATAATCTTCATTCTTCATTCTTTATTAATAAAATTTGGGTTACAAGCATATATATAGACTTTAATTCCAAGCTTTTCAAATCCCACTCTAACTAAACTTCCTAAAATAACAAGATTGTAAAATAACTAAATCCCATCACCAAGTGATACCCTGCCAGTATTTTGGCCATAACTTTCTCAAATCACATCGGATTCTCAAGATCTTGGTCTCGTTGGAAAGGTAACTGAATAACTTTTCAAATGGAACCAAAATCAGCCCAAATGAAAAGTTTTGGCCTTCCAAAATAGGGCTTGAAGAAAAGTAACGGAAATAGTTCTATTTCTTTAAAATTAAATGAAACCTATTTATTTGGAAATAAATTAAGACCCTTAAATTGACTCACAAGAAACTAACTTAGATTAACCTAAAATTGACTAAATAAAAAAATTTAAAACCAAAATTCTTTTGCACAAACCCATCAAATCTAAATATGGCTTCTTGTTCTGCATCACTCTCCTAGTTTGAAAAAACTTGACCTCGAGTTTTGTAATGTTGAAGGATCAGCAACATTGGAATGCTCTGTTTGCGTAACCATATAACTTGTTCTCCAAAATGCAATCGTGTGGACCTCTCTTCTTGCAAGTGTCTTTTAATGGGAAAATCTCATAATAACCTTCGTTAGGAATTGTAGCTGAAATCGTCATAAGCGCATGAAGTCATGTGATTACCACAAGGGGCTGTGATTTTGCATAGGATTGGGTCATGTCTTTAATTTCTGTCTCTTCAAAGTCTAGGGCAACATCTCTTATATCTGCAAGCACCACTAGCTCATCTGAAATGTTCAAAGTCTTTACACTAGCCTGTTTAATATCCCCCAAATCAAGAACTTCATCCCCTACACTAGCTGTATGCATGTCTTTCTCATCAGATTTTTCTAACTCGAGTACGGGTTGATCTTGAGGTTCCAAACCATCTATCTTGAGCTCTTCATCAACTATATTGAGGATTTCTTCTGCTTTCTTGTCTATTAAATCTGGTGGGTGATGCAGCCAGATTGGTGGAAGGATCTGCCCAAGCGTAGGCACCTTCAAGTCACACCACAATACTTATGTGTTCTACCAAATGAGAGAAAACTTCTAAAATTTTATTGATCATCCGAGAATACAAGGGAGAGGTTCTTATGTAGGTCTCATAGCAATCCAAATAAAGTAGTTCTTTTTTTTTTGGTACATGAATTTCTTTTTTCTAAAGTAGACATTCAATGAATTTAGACATAAGCCAAATAAAGGAAATGAATTAGATTCTAGACAACTGTTCTAATCTAACCTAATCATGATTTAATGCCTAATTGATTGGTTGATGGTTGCGCATAGTCAACAAGGATTTAATGCCTTATTTGTCTGATTGGCTGCTACACGTAGTTGGATTGGGTTGGGCCTATAAGATTGAATGTGGGCTTTATTCTTGGGCTTGGTCCATGAGTCTTGGGACCACTTGATGTGGGCCGGCTTGCATCAGTGGGATTGTGGGAAAAAGTTATGGCAAAATTCGAAGACGATGCCACTTACCATTGATCCAGAGTCTCAAGATACGAGCTTCTTCATAGATATCAATTGTTCTCTCCTCAATCCATCTCTTACCCAACACCACTTTAGAATCTGTCAAGGGAACAACCTCAATATTCTCTATGGTTGAACCGAGTGACAACATCATCATTGTTATCATAATTGATTGTCTGATCTTGTGAAAATCTCTTAGCCAAATGGGGAAAAATTAGATTGTCTTTATATTTGTCACTAATTAGAATCCAAATGCTCTTTTTATAAGGGAACACAAATTTATTCCTAATCTCAAGAACCATCTCAACTCTTTTAGGGTTTTCCAGAACCTGGCTAAGGAATACTCAACCAAGTTTTTTCGTTAATTAGGAATAATCAACCAATGATTTGATACCCTATAAGTACTTTGGCCATAACTTTCTCAAATCACATCAGAATCTCAAGACCTTGGTCTCGTTGGAAACGTTACTGAATAACCTTTCAAGTGGCTTCAAAATCAGTCCAAACGGATAAGTTTTGACCTTCCAAAATAGGGCCTAAAGAAAAGTGATGGAAATAGTTCACACTTCCTTTAAAATTAAATAAAACCTATTCTATTTGAAAATAAATTAAAACGCTTAAATTGGCTAACAAGAAACTAACCTAGTAACCTAAAATTGACAATAAAAAAATTTTGTTATACAAAAATTCTAAACCCAAAATACCCCTGCACAAACCCATTAAATCTTAATATGGGCTCTTTCTTGTTCTGCATCATGAGGAGTGAGATGGTGCGAGTTTGAAGGCGGTAGAAA